>SSNS01000363.1:346246-353594 GCA_006937985.1 Aphyosemion australe
CCCAAAGCTATGTGGAGATTTCAAAGCCTGCTGTTCCGTAAAGGGTGGAAAGAGCACCAGGTGGAGGTGTGTTTGTTATGAACTCCTGAAGCCCAGGGAGGACCATCTCTCTGCGTGACCTCTATATCACAGCAGCTGTCGGCCCTTCCAGGAATCGTGATTGAAGCGTTTGGCAGGTTTTCTGAATAATAATGCATCTTGTCTAATACCAAAGCGTACCACAGAAAGTGTTTTACACTTGACATTTTGGTGTCTACATTCAGAATCAATCCTCCCTCCAAGGTGACATTTCTACTAGCCTCTGGCTAAACAGCCACTACCATCTTTCTCTATGGACTAAAGGTCTAATTAGGTATTACACCTGCAAATCTGAGGCTGATTTTGTCATCTGTCCTCTATCGCCGCTTCATATGAAGTTGTCTCGAGGAAACAGTCAGTTCCCTTGCACTCACTGTGTTGTTACATCAGTGCTTTTAATTTTCAACAAACTTCTACCTTTTCTAAAAAGAAAAGTTTGATGTGCAATTTTAAAGTCATCTCTTTCTACACAAGTTTTAAATGATACATACATGTACCTAAATCTTTAATAAGTGGTACAGAAGCAGAAGCATTAATTTCCTGTTAGTGATCATGACTGAGTGCAGGTGGTGGTTTCTCTTTGCTGCATACAAAAATGAATGTTCGAAATCAACCAGACTGACCAATACTCACATGTAAGACGAAAGGATCCAACAATGCTCAAGTCTAGCTACAACCTGTAGGAATGCCAGTGCCACTGTCTACACTGAACAGTAAATAAATGGTAAATAGCTTGTATTCATATAGCGCCTTCTGGAGGTTTACAACCCCCCAAGGTCCCACTGACCACCACCAGTGGGCAAGGTGGGTGAAGTTTTTTGCACGTCAGCTGTGACAGACTGACCGCAGTGCAAACCTGTAACCCTCCAGTTACGGGGCGGGCACTCGTGTCCTCTGCCACCGTTGCCCCTAAAGCCGGGCGTACACTGTGCGACTTTTTCACTTTTTTGAGCCGATTTTCTCCTCGTGCGAGAATCTACGAGCTCGGGGCGAGTTTTGCGCTGAGCGTCGTGTAGTATACAGGGGGTTACGAGAGGCGATTAACACCACATGACTATCTGCCGATCAGCAATCGTAAGCTCCGACGGATTTTTGGCGTGTTTGATATTTCGCTCGTCCCTCGTGAGGGTGTCGCACTGTTGAAGCGGCGCTGCGAGCGTCTGTGACCCAAAAAGTATCAGAACCGCACACGGCGCATGCACAAACGCAGAAGCAGTAGCGTAAATGAAGGAAGTGGAAGCGAAAACAAACCAAAAGGCTAACCCACTTTCAAAATAAAAGCAGCGTTGCTTTGTTTTGATGAAAAATAAACTTTTTTTCTTCAGTTAACAGCGGGAAATGCTGGTAATTTATCGATTTTGATCAAAAGTGGATCAAATATAATACAAATAATATGTTTTCGTTGTTATTTTGTTATTTAAGGAACAAACCAGACTTTTATTTTTATGTCAGATTGATTTTTTAACCGTAACAACAAGCAGCTTTTGCCATGAAGCAACAGAGTATGCTTCTATTCCAAATTCCGTCCTTGTCCTCCCATACTCAGACCAACGTGTTGCGTCATATATACTTTTTTTTAGCTGCGACGAGTTCATGCCAGACGTACAGCGTGAGCAGTCAGGTCGCATCCGAGAACTGGGTCGTACAGTGTGAGCACATGACTCGTGAGATTTGCTCTGCGAGGAAGTCGTACAGTTTGAGCTGAAGCTGAACGCTACGAGTGAAAAAGTCGCGCAGTGTACGCCCGGCTTAAAGCCAGTTTTACATCACTGTGGACTGAGAGGACCAAGAAAAAGGCTCCTGATCCAAAAGAGAGACCATCAAGCTCAACTGATCACATGCACAAGCCAAATGCTTTCTGGTAAAACATTTTGTGGTTGAAAAAAAACAAAGATTGCACAACTTGGACACAATGACAACTGGTGTGCTTCGAGAAGTCAAGGTAAGGCTTTCAAACCTAATGGCACCATACCAGCTGTAAAGCATGGTAGTGGTAGCATCATGCTCTGCTCTAGTAGCCTGGCAAGCCATCCTATATGTGTTAATATATAGTCTGGCCACGAACCATTGACGGCTCTCAGTCGTGGGGCAGGATCTACGGTTGTCTTTCAAAATGTCAGCACGCAGTTGGATAGCGCTAGGACCAATCAGAGTAACGAACAACGTGACGTAATCACAGCAACGGAAAAGATGGAGGCAGCAATGGCGTCTAACGTCAATGATTTCTGTCGTTTTTGTATGAAAAACATGTGAATATCAGGTGTACTGGGACATTGCACTACTTTGATAAAAATAAGAAGCCGCTAAGTATAGCCGACAGACTTACGCACGTTGGAGTCTAAATAATCCAATGTTGATGACAAAGCCGTTTCAAACGAACGTGGTTCCTGCGTTGCCGCCATGTTGTTTGTGTTCGCGGTCGCAGCTCTGACATCATCGACTACTCCCGCTCTGTGATTGGCCCACAATATAGAGCGCTGTGATTGGCCCAACCAAAACTATAGCGAGCTGTGATTGGACAGCCACAGCAGTGGATCGGGCTGCGAGGGTTCCAATGAAGCGTGCCTAGACCAAACTCTGCAAAGCAAGAAGTTGGTCTAGTTCACTAGGCTACTGCTCTAGTGCACTGCGCCAACAAAATAACTACCTCCACAACAGCTCATTGATCCCAAACACACTTTGGATCTGTTAAGCCCATGGAATTGAGTAGCCAACATCTTGATATTAAGATTATATAACATTTATGGACTAAAAGAAAGATCTGGAGCAGGAAATTAACCAAATTACAGTCTACTTTGTTCCCCTAGAAGAACCGTCAGCTATCCAGCCGTGTAACTTGCTAAGGTACGTAATCGTAGTTGGGAAGTATTTATATGGAAGTAAATCTAAAATAAATTCTAACTTGTACACCCAATTCTTAGAAAAGAAAAGAAAAACACATTTCTAAAACCATTAAAGTAAAACGTGTAACATAAAGATGACATTCATGCTAATAAGTGTATATTCTTACATTAACTACAAAGGCTTTCCAGAGGTGATGAATAAGTTCCTCTGAAGACACAGCCACTAAATAAAACCTCTGATTAGACCTAATTAACCCTTTCTCCTCAACGTACATCAGTTGAGACTGATGTAAAGGCTGTTGTGTTTCATTTGCCTCACAAATATGAGCTGTTCAGATTAGACTTTTCATGTAGCAGAGTAAAGTGAGCAAGGAGAGCCGCCGGCTGTCAAAGCCAATTTCCATTCCATCATTCAGAAAACCTCGAAGCATCAATGTTTTGTGCAGAAATGATTGCACTTCCAGGGACACACAGCTAGTTTAAAGAGTAAATGAGAAAAAGAAGAAGTAATAAATAAGGCATTCGGCATTATCCAAAATAAACCTCCTGAAATGAGTCACAAAGTGTACAATGAGGGGTTTTTTTCAACCCACTTGTATCAATAGCATCCTTTTATTCAAAATATGTAACTTAAATGAAACCTCAAAGGATTTTCATCTGAAATACCTTCAAAGATGACTCATGAGAGCACATGTCAGGAATAAGGAGACAGTTGAAGAATCAAATAAACCGTCTATTTCAGACTCAAATGTGTTAAATCAAACAGTTGAAGTGATTTTTGTACAGCTCTGATAAAACTTAAGTAAATCTCTTTTACTTTTGTGGTTTGAGAATTATCTGGTCCTTCCAAGGTCTTAAAACTTAAGCAAATTAAACTTTAGATGAAAAGTAATGTTTGCTGTGCTGTACAATTTTAACATTTATTTAAGAAAAACTAAGTCAACAGGCAAAGGCAGCATCTGAAAAACTAACACTGCAGATTCAATATGAGTTAAAACGACGTGGCTTATAGTATCCAGTTGTTTAAACGATGATTGGCGAGTGTGAGTCCATTTGGAAAAACAGAAATGTTTACTCTTTGCTGCTCCAGATCATTTATCAACAGATTCTCAAGATGAAAATCAAAAGTGACGATTTGATCTGATCAACCTGGACTGAGGCAGGCGCAGGACCTCAGTGGGTAAGCGGCCCACTGGGACAATGCCAGAAGCCATTCCATCCCTGGATTGTATCATATATCTTCAAAGGGGGCTAATCAGGCTTAGCAATGATGGAAAATGCAAATATTGTGTAATAATACTCACTGATGGGTTATTTTCCTGTTGAGTAAGATTACTTTAAAGGTGTCCTAGAGTTTAAAACCACATTTACCTTTTTGTTGTTGTTGAGTAAAGGTAGCTTTGGGTGTTAAATGTAGCATACCAAAAAGTCTGTGCCATCTCTGACCTGCTTTACTATGTAAACTAGTAATGGCCACAGCTCTTTCTGAGAAAAGCTGGTTTAACATGTCATAAGCTTAGACACACACCCTTAAATTTGCATGTCCCAACTCACTTCAGTGTCGGCACCATATTAGTTGTGTTCTTGCTAACAGCAGAACAATGCTAACCCGAGCTACTGCTACCGTTTTTGTTGGACAAAAGAAAAACAACAAAAAAGAATGTTGGCGCATGTATGTTCACTGCTCATTTAATATTTATGTCCTGGCCAAATGGGCAGGACAAACCATTAGGGCTTTATTATTGTCACACTCCTCACCTTAGCTCAACGGCGTGAGCAGTGAGGAGAATTGTAGCGTGTAATTAGACCCAAACGCAGGAAGTGCTAGCGTTGGGTGACATCTAATTAAGTTAATCTAGGAGCACCGGCACGAACCTCGAAGGAAAACGAGGATGTGGCGGTGTTCCAGAAAGGAAAAGAATGGGCTTACTGTTTGGATGCAGGTGGATGAGGTGAGCATGGAAGCTCTGGATCGTTTTGGGGTGAAGCTGGAGTCGTGACAACTGGAAACGGATGAAAGCTGTAACCGTCCGGCGTGAATCTGAGCGCCGGAAGCTCTGGGGGCACGGCGAGACCTATTGAGCCGATACGCTGGAAAAGTAAGCTAAGTGTATAACTGAAAAACGCTACTGAGTGAGGCGCCATTAGATCCTAGACTAAACAGGGACGCCAAGGCCACGGACAGAGAATGAGGAGTGAGCAGTGAATGATGGAGGGAACTTCCGTATGTAGCGTGAGCATGATGATGTGAAGAGGTGAGTGACGGTGTAGGGAATGCTGGGAAGTATGGTGTGGTGTGAGGAGGATGGTTAGCAGGCTGACAGGCTGGAATCGTGACAATTATAGGGTTGTATTTAGCCGTTAATTAAGGCTCCTGGGCCATTGTGAGCCCCAAAAAATATGCTATATAGAGGCCCAAAGAGCAGTTTCCAATAGTAAAAAGAAAAACTATAACCTTGTCCTAGGACACCTTTGGGTTTACTTCAGATTTTCTTTCTGTGATGGGAGCTACTGGGACTGCAATGTGTCTCTAATGTTACTGATGTTCTTTAATCCTGAAACACTCTAAGGCAATTTTTGAAACAATTTGGAGCCCATTGTTCCACTATCCAAATTATTAGGAATTTTTATTAGAAAATGTAGAAAGCTTAAGGCAGATGGCAGTCGACCCAGAAGTAGACACCAAAGCAAGTTGGACTTTGAATATTTAGAGAATTTATCTAAAATTGTTGTCAGAGTTTACAAATATTATTTAGCATTTCACAGCTTAAGGTTCATCACACTACTAATAGAAAATAATCCAAATATTTATAAAATGTTGTCGAAAAATAGCGGTAACCCTGAACACTTACCTAGATTTGTTTATTTTAATGAATGCATTTCAAAACCATCTGGATCTCCATCACGTCAAACATTTTGCAAAAGTGAACAGATCCATTAAAACTCTCTCAATGAGATGTAACAGATGTGGCAGAATTCCAATAAAACGTTCATCATTCATAATTGTGTCTTTCATTAAGGGCGTAGGAACCAGGGGGGGGGGGGGGGTGGCCCCCCCAATATTGAACTCGCTCCTACGTCCTTGTCTCTCATCATTAAATCATAGTTAGTAGGTATGATTTTCTATTATGTTTGGGAGCATTCTGAGCAGGATCCACAAATAAAGTTTTTATCATATTTTAGTTTTTGACATACAAACATGTGGTTTTGGTTATATCAGGTAAAAAAGGCAGAATCTGGTCCAAGGAACAAACAATTTAAATACACAATTATGAAAACACACATTCCTCACATTTTATAAAAGAGCAAAAACAATCAGTTGTTACAGAAATTGTTTTATCTCATATTTTTGATTAAGGCCCTGTGAGAGGTTTGCAGGGTAAAAATGTAAAACTTTTATCTTTGAAGCAGCAACTAACTGACACTCTTCTTCTTGGAGTCTTAACATGCAGACTTTTCTCATGTGATTGCAAATAACAGATGAGCTGTGATTTAATGATGACACACTCATTTGTAAATGATGAAATCCAGTGCTTGATTGGCACACGTTAGCACTTCTCATTGAGTTTTTAATTGGCCTGCTCACTTTTGTAAAAGACTTGATTAAGAGGGAAGTCATCATTAACTCAGATCAATCTGGTTCAGAGTGTTTTTCCACATGATGTCCTGCATCTTTACCTGGGATGTGTACAAAACTACCTTTCCTTAGTTGTTTCAAAGTGCTGCCATAAAAATGACTTCCGGATGTTTTGCAAATGTCACAATATATTATGGACTAAAAGAAAGATCTGGAGCAGGAAATTAACCAAATTACAGTCTACTTTGTTCCCCTAGAACAGGGTTTCTCAACCCTGGTCCTCAGCGCCCCACTGTCCTGCATGTTTTCCATGTTGCTCTTTCAAACACCAGTGTTTTCCCTGCTGCCACACACCTGACACAAATGAATGAGTGATTAACAGGCTTCTGCAGCCATGTGCTGAAGCAGAGACATGGCATTATCCAGATAAAATGCAGGAAATTAAAGTGATTAATTTTCATGCACACAGATGTTTGGCACAAATACGTATAATACTTGTAAGAAATGCTGAGCACAGTGGTGGAGAGATGAAGATTTGTGGTTTAGAAAAAGAAGAAACCATTTTTTTATATAGCGCTTCTAAAGATAAAAATCATGAGGCGCAATAATTTTTTTTAAATATTAAAAAAATGGGAGAAGAAATGAAACATTTAGATTAAAAAAATTGTGAATAAAAAAGAAAAAGGTAATCATGGGATCCCGTGTTTCAGGAACTGGACACCTTGCAGTCATTGAGTCAAACACAAACTATATCCTAAAGTATTATAGAGTCAAATATGCAGTCATGGAATCAGGGAAAGACAAACAAAAAACGCTCCTGTTGTTAAACAAGGTTTTAACCAGGGTTCGA
>SSNS01000363.1:353697-368788 GCA_006937985.1 Aphyosemion australe
GGGGGGGGGGGGGGGGGGGGGCCAGATAAAATGCAGGAAATTAAAGTGATTAATTTTCATGCACACAGATGTTTGGCACAAATACGTATAATACTTGTAAGAAATGCTGAGCACAGTGGTGGAGAGATGAGGATTTGGGGTTTAGAAAAAGAAGAAACCATTTTTTTATATAGCGCTTCTAAAGATAAAAATCATGAGGCGCAATAATTTTTTTAAATATTAAAAAAATGGGAGAAGAAATGAAACATTTAGAAAAAAAATTGCGAATAAAAATGAAAAAGGTAATCATGGGATCCCGTGTTTCAGGAACTGGACACCTTGCAGTCATTGAGTCAAACACAAACTATATCCTAAAGTATTATAGAGTCAAATATGCAGTCATGGAATCAGGGAAAGACAAACAAAAAACTCTCCTGTTGTTAGACAAGGTTTTACCCAGGGTTCGAATTACGGGGGAGCTAAGGGGAGCCTAGCTCCCCTGAAAAGGTGACGGGCTCCCCCTAGAAGCCCTCAACTTACGGGAAGCCCCCCCCCCACACACACACACACTCACATCCACAATCACAAAATCCGTCATGTACCCAACATACCCACCCCCACAACGTGGCTCCCCCAGAGCCTATGAGTAATTGGTGCCCTGGTTTTAACTAAAAATTTAAAGTAAAATTTTTTAAACATTACTTTCATTTTATGTTGTTTTTTTGGGGGGGTCAAAATAAAAGTTTACCAACTTCTCACCATATCAGACCTTATTGTTTAAACCACTCACCTGTTTTCACACACATTTTTTAAACAGATCTCTATGGGCTCCTAATTCCTGAATACCTTTTCCTCTGCAGGTCATGTCTTAGAAAACTCAGTCATGTAAGCAGGAAAAAACAAATTTAGTATTTCATGATTATTACATGTCATATCAGTCATGCATTTTTATTTTAAAGTACAACTGGAGGCATTTTTGTATTGTCCTCCTTTTAACAGTTTTTCTTTTTCTAGTAATGCCAAAAAAAAAGAAATTCACCAAACAAATCCGTCTTAAACAGGAACTTTACTCATATTTTGAATAAATTTGCAGTGGTCTATAGTAGGAATCATCTCGCCTCGGATTGGATAACAGCAACACGACTCTACCACTGACTTGCAACATTGATATTTTATCTCCACAAATAACACAAGCCTGAAGGAGTTCTGCTGTGTGGTGGAGTTGCTAATGCTAACGGTTAGCTTCTACTAGCCCAAAATGTTCTCTGCTGTTTCCTGGACGCTAAACCAACAACAGCCTTCCCCGGCGTGAGTCAAGATGGGTGAGTCCATGAGTGTTAAGTGACAGTGTGACATAGATCTGTCAGGATTTTTTTATCAAAAGCTAATGCAGGAAATAGGGGTGGGACTCAATTTTCGTGTTCAGCCTGTGCGCAGAGTGACTGATCATTTTCAAAAATTATAAGTAAAAAGGGGACCTCTTTAACACCTTACATGTTCATTTTGACTATCTGCGATCATCATCTTCAACATTTTGGAGAAAAGAATGTTTATAGTTTGGTTCTTTAACCTTAAGGTGCTTTCATGAAAGGGCACAATTTTAGAAATGTATTTCCATACAAATGTTGTGTTTTAGCAAGAATGCTGCCCAATCTTTCATACAAGAGATTTAATTTCTTGAGCCTGAAATGTAAAACCTTATATTTAAAATACAAAAAGCTATATTCATCTTCCATAATTGTAGGTTTCCTTAAATGCTGCTATTAAAAGCATTCAATCTGTCATGAGAAATACATTCATTCACTTTGGCAGGAAGACTAGAATGACTTTCGTATAATTTATCATGTCAGGTTTTTCATTGATGCATTTTTTTCTGTGGATCCCAGAAACTCTTCTCCTGTCCAAAACATGCTAAACATGATTTGCACGTTTGTTGTGTGTTGGCTTCTGTGGTTTGGAGGCTTTTGCATGTATTTAAGGATATGCAGTGGTGTTGTGGCATGAATGACTAAGTTTACATTTTGTTGCATCACTTCAACATCAGCAGCAGAGAAGAGAGTTCAAATGTGTGTTTTTGCACATCTACGTTCCCAAGTTGAGCAGCTAATTGTGGCTTTAATCAGTTTTTGTTTTCCTACTCAGCTGCAGTTTCACACATACATTCAAACACGTACGTGTCCTAAGATGCATCACGTCCTTAAAGACAGAAGTGGCAGCGAGTTTGCGCTGAGGTCAACTCTATTTCGAGAGCAGACAGTCGGACTCCAGGAGCCGGTGGAGAAAACGACAGACTGACACAGAGGAGACGAGTGAGGGAAGCCTGGTAAACTGAAACCCAGGAGTCCAAGTCACATCACACACAGGCATGCATGCATTTTGGTCTGCATAGATGTGTGTATGTGTGCAAGGCTGTGTGTACAACCCACTTTCTAAATTAAAATTTTCCATCTGTGACAGGAATGTGGCAGATGTGTATTTTTGCTGGCTGACTGAGAGGTGGTACAGTGGCTCTGTTCAAACTGAGATGCCTTTAAACACTGAAGAGTTAAAGAGGATGAACTGACTCTTGAAGGACAGAAGTAAAAGAAGTGGAGGGTAGGAACAGTTTAAAACTTAAAAAATGAGTGTAAAACAGCAGCTGTGGTGATTTATCCATCAGAATAAGTGTAAACTTTAAATTTAAGAGGTTCAGTCATCAGGTGACAAAATGGAATTGTTACTAATCTGATAATTAAAGGGTTGAGTTTTACATGAAAACAAAAGTAACAAGGTAATATTTAGGGAATTGGATATTTGAAAATTTGAAGTAAATGTGAATTACTCTTGAAGGTTTGAGTGAAGTTCCTGTTGTGATCGAAAATGACTCATGCTTGAATTGGTTTAAAAGTAAAAGCTCAACAATAATTACAGCCATGTACGACGGCCACTCAGAAGAAAGAAAAGCGAGACAATTGAGATTAAAGTCCCAATTTTAAGAAAAAAATGTCTAAGGGGCTGAGATGCAAAGAGAATCATAAACTAAAGCAGCACTGATGCAAAGGACTACAATGTCCATAATGTGTAAAAGCACTACTCTCCAGTTGCATTGTTTCCTGTTATTTCAGCTGTTAACTTTATGTTTTCTGTAAGTGTTTTTCTCCCCAGCGGCGTTCTGCTGAGCTGTGATGGTCTCCTGGAGGGGCCATCACTGTCATACTACTGCCAACCACTGAACATTCTCCCTCTCCTGATATTAACTTTTTACTTTCTCAGAAGAAGAATGATCTGTTATATATCTCAAGATAAAAATCAAGAGGCACCTAAAATAGAATATGCTACTACTAGTTCATGTTTGTTTCTGTGTATCTGCTCTGTCTTCTCAGTGCATTTACATGTATCAACATCTAAGACAATCCAGGTTGATCTTATGGTAATAAGCTAGGAGTCTTTATCCTGGTTTACATGCGCTTTAGAAAACCTCTCAAATGAAGTTTGTTCCACTCCGGTACAGTAGGTGGCGACATGCACCCTTTCATATCGACATTTTTCCGGTTAGCTTGTAGCAACACAAATAGTAAACAAACGCTGGCTTGATGGTGTTACACGTGTTACGTTGTGGCGGTGATATTATCAGAAGACCGCTTCCGCGGTCCCGTCACTTCCAGAACGAGAGCATCCAATCGGTTCAGGTTGTCTGAGCCGTTCCGTTTACATGCAGAATGAATTTGGATTGCTAGCATTATCTGGGTGCTTCAGCCCGATTAGAACTAGACTTACATGCATTTAAATAAACCGACGTGAGACTTTTTAGGGCGTTACTTTGGTTTTCTGATGCATAAAGGCAATAAGTGAGTCGCAACAGATGGCTGCTCATACTGAGCCAGGTTCTGTTAGAGGATTATTCTTGTTAAAGAGGGGTTTTCCTCTCCACTGTTGCTACATGCTTAGTATGGGGATTGCTGTAAAGTCACTGACACAAGTCAGTGACTTGATGCAATCTACTGGGTTTAGGAAACTTTTAACTAATTGGCATAAGGAACCGAATTCTGAATAGAATTATAGTGACTTTATTGATCATCAAAGATATTTTTATTGCTTACACGATCATTTGAAGAATTCAAATACAATTAAAACCTGTAAGAACATTTGGATATGCCTAATAGGATGCAGCATGAGTTTTACCTGGGGGAAAAACAGCAAAAAACTTTTTATCTTCTATTTAGAGGTCAGTCTGTATGCTTGAGACTCTTGCTGTTATTGTTTTAACATGTGAGTGAGACTCCAGTGTGTGTTTCTACTTAGCCTCTGAGGATTTTCATGTGTCTCTGCAGGCAGAGGTAGAGTTCAGCAGATGGCACAGTTCACTTGCATTAAAGCTGCTAATCCTGAGACGGGGTGGTTTAACCTCAAAGACAGCCTCTCAAATACCTTGGACTGCCTGTTTCCTGCATATTGTTTTCACCATGTTTTGGGTTTTCTGCTGTATAAACTGGAAAAGTACAGGATTCAAAGCCAAAAAGTTTAGAGCCAAGAGTCCTGCCACCACAGTCCTGATTTTAGCTGGAGTGTTTGACAAAATCCCTCAGCTTGTTGAGGAATTCAGACTTTTTTAGGTGGAAAGGTTTTAGATCACTTTAAAAACTTGTAGCTATTATGAATGAATATTAAATTTAGGTGTAAAATAAACAAAAAAGGAAAAGAGTAAAGGCCCATATTTACTTTAAAATAAAAAAAAACAGATAGAAGCTAATTCTGTGGCTTCAGGTGGTTTAGTGAAGCTTTTAAGCTGAAAGCCAAACTCCCGTAGAGCATTTTAGTGATAAGAGTGTGATATGTTTAGCAACAATCATTAAAACAGTGACATTAATTGCCTTAATGACCAAAAACGATGAAATGAACTGAAGATGGAATAACGCAGAAGCTTGTTTATCCACTTTAATAGGAAAGAGCTGAAAGGACATTTATTCCTCCTAATTCTGTTTACGTGAATAAATCCACTGTATGTAGAGTCCTAATGGCTAGAAAGCAGTAGTGCTCCCTCTATTAATGATATTATGTTAGCAATACAGGAAAAGCATGCTGGGAGTTCTGTTGATTCATGTTTCAGCCCTGGGGTTGGAGGAAATGAAGTAAGGCAGGGAGTCAGCTCGAGCTGCTTTTTATTTTTTCAAATATGAACGACTTGACGATCTATGCCATAAATCACGTGTACCCTTCCAATCTGGGTAGTTTATTTAATCTGCAAAGTCCCTTCCTACCTTTGCATATCTATAACATAATTAATGACACAAAATGTGCTCTTGCACACTGCCAGCTTTTAGTTTTGCCCTCATGATCATTAAAAAGGGTTCTGATAATCAACCTAAGCAAAAAGCACTGTACACTGTGTATTTTAGCTGAGTTCTGTAGAACACTAGCAGAGCAAAGGATGCTGCAGAATAACAGACTCACAAAGGAGATGCAGGAGGAGAGAGTTGAGTTTCTGCTTCATCTGCTTTGAATTTCAATTTGTCTCTGATGAATACAGGGCCATAAATGCTCTCAGCGGGGTGCGCCATGCCATTTGAAATCTACGGTCGATGATTGATATAATTAGGAGTAATGGACCGGTCAGCGATTATCATACCGGGTGGAGTATGATCTGACTTAATGTTCAAGGCAATGCCGTATTTCTTAAAGTGAGAATTTCAGCCTACAGACGTTCTTTAAAATATGTTGAGAAGAAGCTATAAATGTACATTATATAGTCAACAGATTATAGCTCTCAATTTACCGGTCGATCAACGTTCCAACCCTCATTTATGGTCACGAGCTTTGGGTGGTGACCGAAAGAATGAGGTTGCCACCCAAAAAAAGGTCACACATTCTCTAATGTTTTGTTGGACCGCCTTTAGATTTGATTACAGCACACATTCACTGTGGCATTGTTTCGATAAGCATCACCAGATTTATTTCCATCCAGTGTTGCAATAATGTTTCACCAAGATCTTGCATTGATGATGGTAGAGTCTGACCGCTGCACAAAGCCTTCTCCAGCACATCCCAAAGATTCTCAATGGGGTTCAGGTCTGGACTCTGGTGGCCAATCCATGTGTGGACATGATGTCTCATGCTCCCTGAACCACTCTTTCACTATTTGAGCCCGATGAATCCTGGCATTGTCTTCTTGGAATATGCCCGTGTCATCAGGGAAGAACACATCCATTGATGGAATAACCTGGTCATTCAGTATATTCAGGTAGTCAGCTGACCTCATTCTTGGAGCACATCCTGTTGCTGAACCTAGACCTGACCAACTGCAGCAACCCCAGATCATAGCCCCGCCCCCACAGGCCTGTACAGTAGGCACTAGGCATGATGGGTGCATCACTTCATCTGCCTCTCTTCTTACCCTGATGCACCCATCACTCTGGAACAGGGTCCATCTGGACTCATCACACCAGTTTTTAATAATGTGTTGGACAGTTCTGAACCCAGTTTTAGTCGTTTCTGCAATCTCAGATGTTTTCTCTGCTTGATGCATGCCAATGACGTGACCCTTCTCAAACATCTTTTCCACGACCACCAGATGTGTCTTTCCACATGGTTGTTTAAGAAATGAGAAGCAACTCATTGCACCAGTTGGAGTTAAATAACTTTTTGCCAGCTGAAGGATAATCACCCATGCAGTAATTATCCAATAGGAGACTCCTACCTGTTTGCTTAGTTAAATCCAGGAGGAGTTAAAGACTCACTTCCAAACTGCAGATAGCATCTGTTGCTCCATGAGAACACTCACTGTTTATTTTAGAAACAAAGCATGTCAGCTGATCAGTCGTCATGTTGGCAGCCATGACAGTTTTACCAGTTTTATGTTAAGACATTTAGTCTGCTAAATCCATTAAACTGAAACATTCCAGCACCAAAAGATGAAAAACTAGTAAGAATCATGAGTGTTGTATCTGAATAAATCTTCATAACAATAAAGCACATAGTATTACGCAATCATGCACACTGTAAATCTAACAAGCAGCTCTTATATGTTATAAGGCAGATCAACATGAATTTCAAGTCAGGACTGATTGCTGTTTTTGTGGTTCCACAATGATGAGATCAAATGCTCTGGAACAGACATAACTGATGTGTGACATTTGACTAATGCTGCTCTTTCTGTCTCGTATAATCACAGAATTTCCTCCCTCTGCACATTGATTTGCAGCCTGCTATAAAGGGCTTTGTCAGGGGTCAATGTGGCTTTTACTTCCCAATGAAACTCTCTAATAGTGCAAATGAAGATGGAGCAATCAACCTTTCTAGTGACCTGTGGAGCCATTTACTCTCTTTCCATTGTGTCGCTGTGTGTGCACAAAGTGGAAATTTTCAGGGGCTGATTCAAAGTCTGTTTTCTACTACTATAATGTTCTTTTATTTTTTAATAAACTTTGAGACAATGTGGAGTCAGTAATATCTGATTTGTTAGATTTTTTTGTTATCGTTGGTTTAGGTAGAAATCTATTATAATATTCCCAGGAACAAATTATATAGTGATGTGTTGAGCTCCAAACACCTTCTTCACTTCAGCTTAACCCTTATCCCCTTCTGACACTGTGATATATGTAAAAACTTTATTACTATTAAAGAAGTTAATAAATAAAGCTGAATTGAATGGTTAATACTATTAACTGCAGTATGGTAACCTGGCAAGCCATCATATTTAAGTAAATAGTCTGGCCACGACCCATAGACAGAACTCAACAGAAGACATGTGACAGAATCCATGGTTGTTTTTCAAATTGTCTCTGCACCCAATTGGACAGCATTAGGACCAATCAGAGCAACAAACAACGTGGCATATTCATCGCTACAGAAACCAGTCAGCAGGGCAGTCTGCCATACGCCGTAGAAAAAGAAAAGGCAAATACATCTTTTTCAAAATAAAGGACGCAAGTGCCTCTATCAAAGTCTTTTTTAACAAGCACTGTTCCTGAGCTGATGTCATCTTTGTAGATTTATTCTGTCACAGTTCTGGTACTAAGTCCGACTAACATCTCTCTACAAACAGGGTGCCGTGATTCAACTCAACGCAACCTTTATTTATATAGCACCTTACAGACAAAAAATATGCAGCAGCATTTTGAACAAGTTGCAACGAGTAGAGCGCTGTGATTGGCCCAACCCAAAATTATTCAGGCCAATGGTAGACCTGCTGGCTACAGCGGAATGTGGCAAGACCGACCTGCAGAGCAAAATCATTCGCTACTGCAGATTGGTCTAGATTTCTATGCTAACAGTTTGGTGCTTTTAAGGAAATATAATGTTAAATGTATGTGTGAAAAAGAAAATGTAGGACATGATTGAAAGGTAGATGCATTAGAGTGAAAGAGAGTGACTGACAAAACTAAGAGAGAGAGAGATTTGACATGACCTTAGGTGATCCTCAAAGAAAGGAGAAGGTGGTATTTAATAAAGCCTTGACCAAGTAGGTGGGTAGAGGTCAGGCTGAGGAAGCACCCTAAACTCTTGTGGAGCAATCACAGGGACAGGTGGCAAATATCAGAGAAATCCGAAAGGCTTTATAATGAAGTTGTTTGATTTAAGCAGTAAAGGCAAAGAATATTAAAGTTTTTATATCCAGGCTTGTTACTGTAAGTTTTTATGCCGACTGAGAATTGCTCAGATAAACTGACAAAAGTTTGGATGAAAAAATCAGCTTACTTGTTGACTGATGTTGTCTTTTTGGCTGGTTTGTTGTTTGAAGCTTCATTTCCAGTGTTTTTTTTTTAACATTAAATCACAAAAGGTCTAATTTGTTGCCCGTTTACCTAAAGTAAGCAACAGGACTTAGCATCTTCACTTCATGTGAGTTATATGAAGAGTTATGCGTACAATTTAGTTTTTTATCCAAAAAGTCACATTCTTCATCCTTGCCACCACAATGCTCAACCTTCAGACTGACTCCTGCTCACTTCCTAAACTCTGACCAAAAGTTTAAACTCACTTTGTTGTCGACTCCGTGAACTTGGCTCACTTAGTTCACTTGGTTGTGGTGGAACATAAAAGTCAATGACACATCTTTATTTGTAACATAGAGTGTGTATGATCCTATTCTGACCCTAGGTCAAGCTGCACTTTCCACTCACACATTGTTCAGTTTTGACACGACTGACGTCCTTGTGTGCTGGGATAAGGTCTATAAGTGATTTCTGCTATCTGAAATTAAAACTGCTATAGTGAATCTGCAAACAAGGTTGGTTTTGAACACAAACAGAACACTTTCCCCTCCCCTCGGGTATTTTCCCTGAGACGCTTCTGCCGGATCTGGAAACCCGCGATGCTGGACGAAACGAGATAGCACTAAACACCAGTCGCCGTTTTCTAGGTCCAAATATCTTTAGTTGTCCATGACTTCAAATGGTGTTTTTCTTTTTGGGACTCTGGTAGTTTGTCCTAAAGTTGAAGTGGTAGCAGCCGGCTGTTTCTCCTCTGATATTATTGAGCGGAGAACCTCTCACACCAGTGGTGTTCTGTTGCTGAATACATGTGTGATGAGTTGAAGACCCAGGAAAGTGCAGCAGTTTGGTGAGACCAACAACCAGATGGTCCAATAGTTGCTTTTGGTCCGAAACGTGTTATTGGAGGCGGTTTTTAGACAAATGCGAGAGAACCACTTTATTCATTTTTTTTGTTTGTTTTTGTTATTTTGTTATTTATAGATAATCTATGTTAGAACGTTGCTAAGAGGCATGAAAAAACGTTTTAAGCTAATTTGTTTTCCAAATTTGCCATTGGAGATTTAAATATCTCTGTTGGGTCAACGTCTCACTAGGAAAATGATCTACTTAATAAATATCTTTATTTTAGTTTATTTTATGTAAGAAATCATCAATTGAATTGTTTCTCAAGCTGAATCTGTGTCTTCGTATTTCTGCTGTAAAATCCAGGAAGTAACATCAGCAACTTGTGGCTGAAAACCTACAATGAAATTCTAACTCATCCAGAAAAATAATGTTTAAAAAAACTTTAGATTAGTGCAATAAATACTCATTTAATCTGTCTGTCTAGTTTTGCCTTAGTTTTAAATTATGCCCAACAAAAACTAATAAAGTTTACCATTATTTGTACTGAAGTTGCTCTGATATCCTTAAAGAAATATTTCCAGCAAATTAAAAAACAAATTATTCCAAATAATGAATATGTTATCACAACATTTTTCAGTGTGATTCTAACTAGATGATCTCGTCCCCTGTTCTCCCTGCAGAGCAGCCTCCACACTGGAACCATCAGCGTTGTGTTAAACTTTTTCTTATATTTACAGCGAATAATGCAGCATTTAGAAGAAAATTGCCTTTCACAAACCTTTGGAAGTCACGCTTCATTTAAATGCTCTCCACCCCTAATTTTGGACCTTGAGATAGTTATTCCTATAAATACACAGGCAAGCAGCGCCGGTCCCACATTATGCTGCAGATTGCTGCAGGCACAAGCTGTTAGTAAACTTGATCTCATTATATGTTGGAGAGAACTGACTTATGTAAGTCATGCATGCACATTCATATTGAATGAGGGCACACAAGTGCTTCAGAACTTTTGTAAACAAATTAGCCTGTTTTATTTTAGTTTGGACTCAAAGGCCAGAATATCCATGTTGGGAGACTCAGCTTACAGCTCAGGATGTAACGTAGACACTAATGTTTCTTACAAATGACAAACGGCAGTGAGATTAAACAAATGAACTCAGAGAAGAGGCCAAACCTGAGCCAAGTTCAAATCAAGTTGCACCTTCCTGCTGTGTGTCTTAAATAACCATCAGTGAGCTGTAAAGACCCCCCAAATACACAGAAAACATAAGTGTGTGTGTGTGTGTGTGTGTGTGTGTGTGTGTGTGTGTGTGTGTGTGTGTGTGTGTGTGTGTGTGTGTGTGTGTGTGTGTGTGTAGAGCCCTCTGGGAGCTGTTCTTCACACCAGCATGAATGAATGATGGATGATCCACTATGGTGTCTCTCTGCAGGCAGAGGAGCACAGCTGCTCAGCCCCAGTTATCTACCCCAAATATTTTTGGGGTAGACAACTTATTCTTAAAAAACTTACCCCTTGAGCCTAGGATGTTGTCAGAGGCAACCTTTTTGTCTGCAGAACACAAAGCATCAAAGCTTTACCACCTTGAACTGTGGCAAGAAACTTGATCAGTAAGTAGCAGATAAAAGGAAGACTCAAATTCACTTTCCTTGGTTATTTACAGAGAATTCAAACTGTACAGCTAAAGGCATCACTTCTAGCTCTGCTGGGGGCACTTCTGCCAGGAATATCTGAATGTTTCTTCTGGAATAACCATGTGATTCCTCATGGAAAGGTTTCTAAGATTGATGTTTGCATTAAAGCTGGGGTACTTAATATAAGCCTAAATTTGGTTATCTGACCATGTTTTATGGTATGAGCTTTGACCAATAGATTTGTGTGTCCACAAGAGGAAGCTGTCAATCAATGAGAATGTGATTCGGTTCCCAGCATGCACTACGGGGTGATGCAGACGCCTCAGTCAACTTAGCACACCAACCTAGCTTGAATGCTAACTCGACCTGCATCAAGTTAATGTCGTTCTGTAAACTTCAAGCTAACTTAAAGAGGAGGGAGGGAAACGGAAAGGAATTTATCTTCTGTGTATTAAAGCTAAGCGATTAGAGTAGCGTTCAACCTTACTCTACATCTTCTACTCTGTTGTAGTATTAGCAGGGATGGGCTATGAGCGATTCCTGCTAATTAGATGTTTACCTGCTTGAACACTTTGATTAAAACGAGTGATTAGAAGCTCCTGCAGAACCTGATGGAGGTTGAGGAGCTAATTCAGCAGTTAGAATCAGGTGTTTCTGAGCAGGAACATGTAGACAACCTAGCTTGTCTGTTAGCGCTTCAAGACTATTTGTGTGCAGCATGGCGGAGGGGGAGAAGGGCGGGAGCTATAGCTGTTCAGATTTCAAAATGTCCTATCCTTGATGACATCATGCTATGAACCCCAGCTTTAAGCTCAAAAATATTTGAGATTAGGAACATTCTCTGTTTCTCCAAACGGAGGTTGTTCAAACAAGTTCATAATTTTTCTGTTAAAGGAGTCATCACATCATATTATAGTCTTTTAGGCCATTAAAATAAATTGTATTGGAAAAATAAATTAAAAATGTGCTTTTCTGATCCTTTATTGTGAAGGGCATATTTTCTCGCAAGATCACATGCGATATTTCGGCTGTGTCGGACACGCACGGGACTGAGGGGCGCGTTGATTGGTGGAAGGAAGCAGGACGCAGCTTCAGCATCTCGCTCCAAAATAACAAAAGTTATAACTGAACCCGACCTGGCAGTGACCTACGGGATCTAACCGTGTATGTACGAGCTCGAGCCTCGCCTCGTGCGTAATGGCGCCGTCGCTTGTTGAGTTGGGACAAAGCAAGCTAACAGCCAGGCATTGGCTCTTATGCTGTTGTGAAGATGGAATACACAAACCGAATGGACTTTTTTTCCCCCCGTGACACGGATCAGCAACGGTAAGACATAATTTATGCGTTTCACGTTATGAAATGAGCTTTGTTGTGCTGGTTTGTTCGCTGCTGGTTCATATTTGTTTATATTCGGCCTTTGTTACGACATATAGGCAAATCTCGTTTTGGAGTGCGCATGCTCGTGGGTGCATGTGAGCTGGTTGAAGAAGGCAAGATTAAACAAACGCTTCAATGTTAAATATCAGCCAGTGAAAAAGCATTAGGAAGCCATTATAGACATTTTTTTCAAGTGGAAAAGTGAAAATTTCAGGTGACGACTCCTTTAATAGAACCACACCTATTTAAAATTTGAACTATCTCTTTAAGTGTCCTAAATGTTAGTTGGGTTTCTGTGCAGGGTAATAATATAAAAAAGGTACCTAATTTGATAAAATAAAGCGCTGTTTTTCTGTCTACTAAGCAACTATGTAAGCATTACATTTCTCATCATTTATAGAGATAATCCAAAGAAATAGCAAAAATAAAAGTGTAGATATTCTTTAGAAAATTTCTAGTTGTTGGATGGTGCTTTTTAGTTTTCAAAGTTGATCATTTTTCAATATTTTTAAATGTTTTTTTAATAGATTGGTGTTTTGACATGCTTTGCAGCTCAAAAGGAAAAACTAACATGGTGATGATTTCTTTGCCACATTTTGATTCTAAATAAAACAGGAAAAATAACATAAGACTGCATAAAGGGTGTAGCAATATGTGGCTTTTGTTGTAAAATACTTCAAGTTTTAATATTTTAAGAGACCTATATAAATGCTACAAACTAAGAAGAAAAAGTATTTAATGATTTGTATTCATGTCCACAGACTGGGTTAAAAATGTTCTTCTGGGATATAAACATCTGTCTCATCAGATAAAAACAGACATGCTTCATATCAGATGAACTGACTGAGCTTAATTATAATGATCTTTTTAGATTTAAGTGTCAAACGCCTAAATATAGGAGCTTCTCGTCACAGAGCACATTACTCCTGAATGCAGCAAAACTTTCAGCATTTTCCTTTTTACGGACCTCAAGTCCTCTGAGTCTGCTTACAAGTTTAGCACCAGGTGATTGAAGCATCAGGCCAAAAGAGAAAATACAGCATCATTGTCAACTTTAACTTGTATGAACTTTACAAAGAGATTATGAATGTTTTACTGATCTTAATATGGGTTCTTTCAAATTCACATCTCACATTTTGGAGGTGTGGTTGTGTCCGGGTTCGATGCTCACCTCACACCTTCTAGTTACCAAACTAAATCACTGCAAGACTTCACACAGCCGGTTTATCCTTCATAATGAGCAGCTTGCTCCATGCTTTCTAATGTTGTGGACAGTGATATCATGGTAAACAAAACAATTAAAAAGTCTTGCAAAAGTAGACAAAAGATGCTTTCCCTGGAGTGAGTAAGTCTCTCTCTCTCTCTCTCTCTCTCTCTCTCTCTCTCTCTCTCTCTCTCTCTCTCTCTAATCCTCTTGTTATAATATGAATTGATGGTTCAAGTGTATATAATTACAGTATGATGCAAATTAAAACCACAATATAGCTGCAAAACCTCCAGAATAAACATTGATTTACATGAAGAAACATTTGCATTCAAACAAAATTATTGTTTATCGTGGCAGAGGTGAGGACTGAGCACCACCTCACCCCTGCCACGTGAACCCCAAGGGATAAACCATCAACCCTGCTCAAACGTCACCTTTCCTGGAGGGGTCACCCAATAGGACAGTGGGAGGGTTAAAGGAGACATTAATGACTTTTTCTTAAGTTACAATAGTTCTATGGTTGATAAAAAAAAACAGTACCTTCCAGAATGAGCCGTTTCAGGGCTTTGTCACTTTAAGAAAACAAGCTGGAGCTGGCCCCGCCCACTTATCCCCCACTGAGGCTGCTATAAGCTGAGAAGCTCCGATACCCTGACTCTACTACACGTGAGAGGTGGTTATATGCTAAATTCCTCGTTTGTGACATCACAAACTGGGACTTTTTAAAATGACTTGTTTTAGGCACAGAATTCTTAAAACCAAACACGGACAGAAAACGGGGTTTTTTCACATTTGGGGGCAGTAAAGACCCACATGTCAGCAGAAAAGGATGCAACAAGTGAATTTTGTATAACAAGATTTCTAATCTTTGACTCTTCTAGCAAGTTTGCTGCTGCAAAAAAAAACATCCATGCTGTCACAACCTCCTCCCGTCATGGCCCCCGGGGGCATGATTCCCCCACCTAGTGGACTCCGTTTCCCAGCATCCATCTCTCTGGACTTCCTCTCCACGTCATCACCGCACCTATATACGGAAGTGCCCCACTTCCGCCAGCAGATCAGTCATCGATTCTCCTTAGAACGATCCTGAACTATCCTAGCTTCCAAGCTAACCAACCAACAAGCTCTCAAGCTCTCAAGCTACCAATCCACGCCAATCTGACAACTCCAAGTAAGTCAGCTTTTCTTATTTCTGGAACGCCGGCCAGACTCGTTCCCTTTCGAGCGCTGCCCGCCGTTTCTATAGCAACTGCGTGTCACTCACTCTCAGCGCTAGTTCTCCGCGCCTGGGTCGTAAAACACGCTACAGCCGAACTCTCTGCTAGTCCTCGGTCTGCCTGTTCGTATCCCAGTCCTGACA
>SSNS01000363.1:368865-438762 GCA_006937985.1 Aphyosemion australe
CACCACCATTACTGTCACCCTCCACCTCGCCCAAGGGCCCACCACCCTTGAGGCTTTATTGGATTCAGGCGCAGCCGGCAACTTTATGGATAGGCGACTGGCCGCTCGCCTCCGACTTTCAGCAACCCCCTTGGACCAACCTATTCCAGTCACGGCGGTGGACGGTCAACCCCTTCAACCTTTTCCCGTCCGCCACCGCACCTCTGACCTTCAGATGAGTGTAGGCTCCCACGTCGAGAGGCTTAGTTTCCTCCTAATCACCGCTCCGGCCACGCCCCTCATCCTGGGCCACCCATGGCTACGCACCCACGACCCTCGGATTTCCTGGTCCTCTGGCCGCTTATTGGAATGGGGTCCAACTTGCCAGAACCATGTATTGGCGCCTCCCTCTCCCGAGTTAACCAGTTGCGACCCTCCTGACCTCAGGCAAGTCCCACACCCATACCACGATCTTGCTCGGGTCTTCTCCAAGCAACCAACCACCGTCCTACCTCCTCACCGACCGGGTGATCTGGGAATTAATCTCCAGCCGGGTACCGTCCCCCCCCGGGGACGCCTGTTCTCTCTATCTCCCGCAGAGACCTGGGCCATGGATCAATACATTCAGGAGGCCCTCCAACAAGGATTCATCCGTCCGTCCTCCTCTCCCGGAGCCGCAGGGTTCTTCTTCGTCAAGAAGAAGGACGGGGGCTTACGCCCCTGCATTGATTACCGTGGCTTAAATCGGATCACCATCAAAGACAGACACCCACTACCGCTCATTAACACCGCCCTGGACGCAGTAACCCAGGCCTCCTTCTTCACCAAGCTGGATCTCCGGAACGCTTACAACCTGGTCCGCATCCGTGAGGGGGACGAGTGGAAGACCGCTTTCATTACACCGACCGGTCACTGGGAGTACCTGGTCATGCCATTTGGCTTATGTAACAGCCCCGCAGCCTTCCAACGCCTCATCAACGACACCCTCCGGGACATGCTAGGCCGGTGGGTGTTCGTGTACCTGGATGATATACTCATCTACTCCCGCTCAGAGACCGAGCACATCCAACACGTCCGGGCGGTCCTTTCCCGTCTCCTGGAGAACCGCCTTTACTGCAAACTGGAGAAGTGCTCTTTTCACCAGACCACCACTTCATTCCTGGGGTTTGTCATCTCCTCATCAGGTCTCTCCATGGAACCCCAGAAGGTCCAAGCCGTCACCCACTGGCCACTACCAACCACCCTCAAACAGCTCCAAAGTTTCCTCGGCTTCTCCAACTTTTACCGGCGATTCATACGGGATTACAGTTCTGTGGCTAGCCCTCTCACTTCACTCACCAAGAGTACGGACCAACCACGTCCGTTTCGTCTCCCCCCGGACGCGGTGACAGCCTTCCGCTCATTGGTGCACCGTTTCACCACCGCTCCCGTCCTCCGCCACCCGAACTTTTCCATTCCCTTTGTGGTAGAGGTGGATGCCTCCAACGTGGGCGCCGGGGCCGTCCTGTCCCAACGGAGCGATGACCAGAAACTGCACCCTTGTGCTTTCTTCTCACGGAAGTTCACCCCGACGCAACAGCGCTATGGAGTGGGGGACCGTGAGCTCCTGGCGGTGAAGTGGGCCCTGGAGGAATGGCGCCAGTGGTTGCTGGGAGCGACCGAGCCCTTCCTGGTCTGGACTGACCATCACAACCTGATCCATCTCAGAACTGCCAAGCAGTTGAATCCACGCCAGGCCCGATGGGCCCTCTTCTTCGAGCCCTATGAATTCACCATCGCCTACCGTCCCGGTTCTAAAAACCTCAAAGCAGATGCCTTGTCCAGGCAATCCTCACCGTCCTTGCCTCCACCTGACCCAGAACCCATACTCCCCGCCAGTCGCTTCCTGGGTGCGGTGGCATGGCCCCTGGAGGCTTCTATCCGAGCTGCTCTCACGACGGATCCGCCTCCATCCGACACACCACGCGGCCGCCTCTACGTTCCCGCCGCCTGCCGTAGGGAAGCCCTAACATGGGGTCACTCTTCCCGCCTGTCCGGCCACCCCGGCTTCGCCCGCACGCTGCGGTTCCTCCGGCGCGCCCTCTGGTGGCCCTCCATGGCCAGGGACACCAAAGAATTCACGGCGGCCTGTGCGGTCTGTGCCAGATCTAAGTCTCTCTCCTCGCCCCCATATGGATCCCTGCAGCCCCTGCCGGTCCCCAGGCGACCATGGTCACACATCGGACTGGACTTTGTAACCGGCTTACCATCTTCTGACGGTCTGGACACTATCCTAACCATCACAGACCGGTTCTCAAAAGCTATTCACCTGGTGGCTCTATCAGGCTTACCCACCGCCAAACGAACAGCTGAGTTGGTCCTAGAGCACGTCGTCAGACTCCATGGCTTCCCGTCTGACCTGGTCTCTGATCGCGGTCCCCAGTTCACGTCCCGCTTCTGGAAGGCTTTCTGTCATTTGGTGGGCGCAACCACAAGCCTGTCTTCAGGCTACCATCCTCAGACCAACGGCCAGACAGAGCGCTCCAATCAACAACTTGGACGTTACCTGCGTTGCTTTGTCTCATCTCAACCCTCCAACTGGCCCAAGTTCCTGTTATGGGCTGAGCTCTCCCACAACCTTCATACCTCCTCTGCTACTGGCCTGTCGCCGTTCGAGACCTGTTATGGCTATCAACCTCCTCTGTTTGGTCACCAAGAACCGGAGGTGACGGTCCCCGCAGCACAGACTCTAGTACGCCGGTGCAAACTGGCTTGGATCAAGGCCAGGGCATCTATCACGCGCTCCAACTCCACCTATGCCCGACAGCACAGCCGCCGTCATCGCCCGGGCCCCTCCTATCAGCCGGGGGACAGGGTGTGGCTCTCGACTGCCAATCTCCGCCTACCAGCCGGGTCCAGAAAACTCACCCCCCGCTTTCTGGGACCTTACCCTGTGGTGACGGTCATCAANAGAGCAGATAGAGGTACTTAAAGGTGAAGTATACGATGTTTCTGAAGAACCGTCCTCTCCACGTTGCGCAACACTCTACCAGCCCCTGTTTACAAGTAGCTGCCAGCCGTTATGTGTAATTGTGAGGTCATAAAACTAGCATGCTGAATGTTAGCTTACCTGTCAAGCAGAAAACCGGCAACGGGGGTGCACAGAGGGGTGCGCAGGAAGTTAAAGCTAACCCAGGATTGGCTTCACCAGAAATTGACAGTTATGCGGACCAATGGTTTAGATGATCCACGCAGAAGTAAAACCGACCGCTACACCTTTAAGTCTGAGTGTTGCGCAACATGGAGAGGGCGGTTCTTTTCCTGAAATGGTAAATGAAATTCAGAAACATCATGTGCATTGCCTTTAAGTAGAGTATGAGCATCTCTTTCTTGCAGAGGTAGTCTGATCCATAAACTGGGGGCTGCTACAAAAAGTGTTTTGTTACCTTTGGTTATGACATTAGATCTGTGAATGTCCCAAAGTTGCTGAAATGGATCTCAGAGGTTTCATAGAAGTGAGACGACAGAGTCTAAGGTGGTGCAAAGCTAATAAAACTTTAAAAATCAAGGAGTGGATCTTTGAACTTGTTCCTAAAATGGACAGTGAGCCTGAGTAAGAAGGATAGTACAGGTGTGGTGTGATCATGCTTTTTATTACCCATGTTATCCAAGGTCTGTGTCATTATTTTATTTGGCTTACATGTGTGAAAGTGAGTGTGCCTGCTTGTTTTCAGTTTGCTGTAGATTGGACACTTGAGGCAGCAGGCTAATAGAATCTATGAGATCTCAACCATAGCATTTTTTAAGTAGGTATATCCTGGACGAGCCCCCAATTTGCCATGACTTTTTTCAAAGACCATACCAAAAAGGGTGAAGACATGTTGGGTATTTACTTACAGGTCACTTCACTGAAATTTTGTTTTTTAATTATTATTTCTGATTATGATTGGTCACTCTGAGTTTGTCTTGCAGGCTGAACATAGTCTTCTACACCTATCTCCTGCATTAGCTTCTGATAGAAAATAGACGGTGAAATGCTAGGATTTGAAAACCCTGACAGATCTATGTCACACTGTCGCTTAACATTCATGGACTCACCCATCTTAACTAGCAACGGGGAAGGCTGTTGTTGGTTTAGCATCCAGGAAACAGCAGAGAACGTCTTGACAAGTAAAAGCTAACCGTTAGCATTAGCAACTCCACCACACAGCAGAACTCCTCCAGGCTTGTGGTATTTATGGAGATAAAACATCAACATTGCAGAGCAAACAGAGTCAGTGATAGAGTTACGCTGCTGTTAGCCAATCAGAGGAGAGATGTCCTAATATCAGGAAATAAGACTCCAGGGGCGGAGTGCACCAGCTGGGCGTAAGTCCGGGCGTAACCTTAAGTCCGACGTAGATTTGAAAGTTACGCCCAGCTCGTTGTTAAGACGAGTGCACCACTCAGGCGTAAGCCCTTCAGCCGCTGCGCCCAGGTGTAACTTTTACGCCTGGTGTGGAGCAGGCGTAAGTGGGAAGATCTAGGCCTAGAGCTGTTTTATGAGCGTGTAAATAAGCAACAGACGGAACGCACAGAGGAGACTCGCCGGGGCTGCACCGCAGCCGATGAATTTGTTTATTCCTGTGCGTGAGTTTAAGCACTATATTATTAGAGAGTTGTGTATGGTCTATAATAATAATAATAATCCATATCAGCCATTCCGATCATTTTCCTGGATGCAGCGTTCTCGTGCTGAGGATGTGAGCTCAGCGCAGCGCTCATCCTCCCAAATCTCATCGGGTAGCGCGTCGGGCGCTGAACAACGCCATAAAGGTCAATAAAAGCAGGTGAATCCACTTCAAAAATATCTATAATCACAGAGCTGTGTGGCGAAGCTTTGGGAAGAGGATCCTGCCAGTCTGGGGATTTTTAAGAGCAGACTGGTGTTTTTTGCGCTTGACAGGAGTTTTTAAATTATTTTTTCTCCTCAACTGTACGCACTCAGCCGTCACTCGTTATTGTTGCAGCAGTGATCATCTTCCAAACAGCGTTTTTTCGTTTTTGTGTCATTAAATTTAATAGAAAGTTGCCTCCCGCTTTCAGCTTTGCTTGGGCCGATGCGTTACTAGGCAACGAGCACAGCAACGCTTGTATTCTCGTGAACGCGCACGATACGCCCAGGTGCAGCTACGACTGATCCTAGTTTGTGTTGGTGCACTCGGTCTAATCTCCATTCTTTACGTCTGACTTAGCTAAGTCAGACGTAAGGGTTAAGACTGGCTTAAGTTACGCCCAGCTGGTGCACTCCGCCCCAGATCCTCTCATCTGAATCTCAATTTTTGATCTGGCTGCCTTCTAGTTCCTTAAACAGGCACTTCAAAGTTTTTTTCCCTAGCGTACGACTTACAAGGCACTCATTCCTACTAGGAGGCTCCTAGTTACTCTAGGTTCATCTCGCCTGCCACAACCACCCAGCTATTATCTATTTTAGGTGAGGAGACTTTCTTCCCCAAAAGCTGTAGTTCCTCAGGAGATTTGGATTTACTGTTGGACTCTTTTAACAGTACCTGCTTAGCTGCCTTGGACTCAGTTGCACCTCTTAGGATAAAACACAGAAAAACTGTATCTGACCCCTGGCTGGATGAAACGACCCGCAGCCTAAGACGTCGGTGCAGAGCCCTGTAGCGGAGGTGGAAAAAGGATGGTTTGGCCATCTCTAAACAGCTTTTTACTGACTCATTGTCCCAGTACCAGAAAGCTGTTAGACATGCTCAGAATGTGTATTTTTCCAATATCATTGTACAGCACAGAGGGGATCAGTCTAAACTGTATGGTACTGTAAATTCATTACTGTTGATGGCTGCTCCAGATGGCCTGTTGCCCTCTGTTTCTTTGTGCTCTGAATTTCAGAGTTATTTCCACCNCATTTCCTCACCTTGCATTAAAAGTGCAAGCTTACTGAACTTAATGAGCTTTTTTTCACAATATTACAGAAAAGGACAACTTATCCTTCCTTATTCTAAAGCAAAGAAACATATGTAGTCGAACGGTTTCACAGTTTTAATATTCTCATATTTTATACTTCATATGAAATGCTGCAGATTATCGAGTTTCTGAATTTTTCCTCTACAACACCTTACAAAATCAGATTAAAGTTAACAATCCTCTATAAATCTCTTCAGTGCATTTTGAATTTTTAGGTGTTTGTAATTTTGACCTTCTGACACATGCTCATTCACAGCAAGTGCTCCTGTTGTACAGATTAACATGATTTAATTCTAATCTTGGGGATTGCAGCATCATTAGCCAGTGATTATGCTGCTAATCGTGACCTCTGTGAGCAGCCTAAGTGGGTTAGTGGTTTCAAGGGTTATTTCTGTCCCTGTCCAGCGTTCTGCTCGTGCAGTGACATATGGCACACACATACAAGGCAACACTGCATGAAATGTGAGCATCCGGACTGGTGAAATCCCTATCCGTAAGCTTTGGAAGAAGAAGGAAAGAGTTTCTCACACTGTCTGGACTTATTCTTATATCCTAAAGATGTTTTTCATCTTTAACCTTCTCTGTTCAGCTTGCTAAAATTGCAAGGTCATGTCTTCTGCTTGTTCTTGGACAAAGGAGACGTATTAAAATGCATAAAAAAATTAGATTTTTGTTTTTCCAGAACATTTTTTTAATTTGTTTTATGCTTTAAACATCATATATCACTGTCATCAACAAGCATAAATCTAGGCCATCTCTATTAGGGTTGTAAGAAAATATCGATACACTGAAATATCACAAAATTTCATGTTATGATACTGAATTGATATTAAAAAGCAGTGTATCGATTTTTATTGAGAATTTACATGCAAACGTTTACTTTATTTATTTTGTTTGGTGCATTTCAAACTCCAACAGCTAGGTGGCAGCAGTGTTTACTGCCTTCATTCTGACAGAACAGCACGCTCTCGGATGCTGGTGAAGGTTCTCAGTCATCCAGGTCATGTAGTCATAAAAGGGTTCAAATGAAGGCAACTTGACTTCTTTGGTTTGTTGTCTTCAAGGAACCAAAGAAGGAACAATTTGGAGATCTCAAATGTGTCTTTAAGGTGTCTGGCCCAAATATTCCAATTCAATTCATCCTTAAAAATTGCAAATTTTGCCTGACGTTTAGTATCATGACACGTCGTATCGTCTCCCCTGTATTGTGAGACTGCCAGATTCTTGCCAGTAGACACCCCTGATCTCTATTGTCTTTCATAGTTGACAAATGAAGCCAAAATATTCTGTGGAAGGGTGCCGCCATGTTGTGTTTTTGAAAACCAGCGACTCAGAACTCAGAATGTGGGGTTGAAAGTCCCACCAACTCATCTGGTCACAATTATTGTGGGTTTTATTGTTTGTTCAACATCTAATCCAAAAGGGTTCAAATGAAGGCAACTGGACTGCTTTGGTTTCATGAAAACGTTTTGCTTCTCGAGCGTTGAGCAACAACAGCTACAGTTTATAAGCGTGACTCTCCCATATTCCAGTCAGAAATGACAAAGCTCCTCGGATGAGAAGCAAAACGTCTTCAAGAAACCAAAGAAGTCCAGTTGTCCTCATTCAAACCCCTTTGGATTACTATGACCTGGATGACCAGCAATGTCTAATTAAAACTAAACAGCATCTTAAAAAGTTATATTTGAATGTACATCAGAAAGGTAAGACCTTCATCAATCATCCACCCATCCATCTATTCTCTTCTGCTTATTCGGAGTCAGGTCACAGGGGCAGCAGCCTAAGCAGAGAGGCCCAGACTTCCCTCTCCCCAGCCACTTGGGCCAGCTCCTCCGGGGGAATCCCAAGGTGTTCCTCCAGCGTGTCCTGAGTCTACCTTTAGGTCTTCTCCCAGTTGGACGTGCCTGGAAAACCTCACCAGGAAGGCGTACAGAAGGCATCCTAATCAGATGTCCAAGTCAATGCAGAGGAGCAGCGGATCTACTCTGAGCCCCTCCCGGATGACCGAGCTTCTCACCCTATCATTATCATGTCCTGACATGTTTTTTTTTTTATCATATAATCAGGAAGTTTACATGGAAGAGGATGAACATCAGACTACAATCCTGCTCTAAAGTATACATTTTATTCTTCTTATAAATACCTAGATTAGAATTAAAATTAAAAAACAAAGCAACGATTTGACAAATGACAATGAATTTATATTTTCACATCAATAAAGTATGAAAAATAAACTAAAACATAACAAACTGTCTCTCTATAAAAATTCTCATTAATTAACAGCTCTAGTGATTCCTGATAATAGCAGCACTATTTTAACTTTAATTATTTCAGTAAGAGTGTGAACTGCTTAAGTGTGAACTACTATGACAAATAAAAGTTATGTTTTATAATATCCAGAAGCTGAGAAACGTGTTTCAGCAGCTGAGCACATTAAATTTGAAAAAGGAGCTGTAAAAAATAAATCATGTGGCAGAAACAGAATCTCACTCTGTGTAAAGATGATATCGAGTGGATAAAATCCCATGTGTGTGTGTGTGTGTGTGTGTGTGTGTGTGTGTGTGTGTTATTTCAAACTAGAAACAGGAATGAGAAAAAATCCTCAGTATGTGGACGTTTAACAGAACTGGTCAATCTTGAAAGTGTCAAAACGAGATCATCTTCCTAATAATCTATTAAAGCTTTGATGCTAAAGCTGCTTGTTAGTAAGCTGTAACTCTTTGCTAATTAGACCAAAGCAAGTCTGATCAAGGTCAAGGAGAGGTGGGAAGTAGACTAACAAAAATCCATCACCCCAGCCAGCCTTGATTTCTGTTGTTTCCCATATTGTGGCGCGGAGTTCATAATTAACACTTGTGTCGAGATCTGTGTCGATAAACTTGATTCAGCCCTGGTAATCACCTTTTCTTTCTCCATATAATTTGTATTCTGATGACTTTGTGCTTTTTTACCATGAAATGTTAATGAATCCCTGTTGCCGGAGCTTTTGTAGATTGCTGATGACTACAATCTTATTGAACGCAATCAATTACTCCCCAAAGCCTGTCGATACATTAATCAGCCATTTGGAGACCTATTAGTACTGATCAGAGACCACTGCTTTGTTTAGGCCCCATCCAATCAGAGAGAGAGAGAGAGAGCGAGAGAGAGACCCTGAATCCAGCTGGGCTTCATTGAGCTCATAATCTGTCTCTTTCCACAAGCACTTTTTCATCAGAGCTATTGTTGTCAAACAGAGTTCACACAATGTTTGTGCCTTTTTCACTTGTGTGTTCGTTTTGATTTATTCCTGGATCGTAATAGCTCTAAAAATGAGACCAAGAAGATTTATAATTAATTGTTAAAGTGCAGAAGTTCAAGTGTCTCTGGGTCTGGTTCACAAATGAGGGAAGGAGGGAACAGGAGATCCACAGGATGATTGGGGCAGCGTCTCCAATCATGAGAAAGCTAGACCAGTATGTTGTGATGAAGAGGGAGCTAAGCCCTTAAGCAAAGCTCTCAGTTAACTAGTCGATCTACATTCCAGTCCTCACCTGTGGTCCTGAGCTGTGAGTAATGGCTGAGAAGACAAAAGTGTGGATACAAAGTGAGTTTTAATTTGCAGGGTGCATTGGCTGAGTATTAGAGATAGAATAGGAGCTTGGAAACCTAGGAGTGAACAGCTGCTGCTCCTCCACATCAAGAAGACCTAGATGAGGTAGATCCCCAGATTAGAAGACCTCCTGAGGCTAGAAGGGTTCACAGAATGCTTTAATCGGGTTCTGCAGGAGATGCTAATCACTCATTTTAGCCAAGGCTGCAGTGTTTAGGCAGGGAAATATCTAAAACCAGCAGGCACTAACGAGAGTAGCCCACCACTGCTAAAGCTACAACAGGCTGATGTAGTGCAAGGTTGAACGCTATGCTAATCACTTAGCTCCAACACACACACACACACACACACACACACACACACGATAAATCCCTCTTCATTCTACTCCCTCCTCTTCCACAGTTATCTTAAGTTTACAGAGTGACATTAATCCAATGAGGTTGAGTTAGCATTCAAGCTAGGTTGGTGTGGTAAGCTGACTGAGGCGTCTGCATCACCCCGTAGTGCATGCTGGGGACTGGAGCACAATCTCATTGACTAACAGCTCTCTCTCTCTTGTGGATATGCAACTCTATTGGTCTAGGCTCATATAAATGATTTATTTTGCTGTAGAGGAGGGTCAGATAGTCAGATTTAAGCTTTTCGTAATTTACTTGAAAATTTTTTGAAGTACGTATCCCAGCTTTAAAGACCGGTAAATGAAGTAATATTCAGAAAATTCTAGGTTTATTTAATCATGCTTTTTATACTATTGAAATTACAATTTCATAATCATCTTTTGTATTTGATTATGTATTTATACAATAAAACAATAACAAAAAAAAACATGATTGCTACTTATGCGTGCAGTGTTTAGATTCTCCACCAGAGGGCAGGGGGTTTATGGGATTTGACATCTAATTTTTAAAGCCACAGTGTGTCATATTTTTACTTGTTTACTATCAAATTCTGTGTATCCATTCACAAACTTGTCCTTTTTCATTAATATTTCTCACCAAAGTCTATTCTAAATATTCCTATTAGCTTGAAATTTTACATTTTTATATACATAAGTGGTGGTCATAGTCATGCGCCATAAATACCATAGCTGTGTAGGGACATACAAATCATATTGCTCTGCGTTTCGCTTTTGCGCTTTGACATCATACTTCTCCTCAGCGTTGTGCAGGGATAATGCCGGTTCTCTCCATGTAAATTCTGCTCCTTCCTCTTGGGTTGCTTGCCCTGTTTCCTACTGTCGATTCGAGGATCCATTTCAGGATGTTCTGTTGCCACAACCCATCCAGGTTGTGCACCATCAACTTCCTGTTTGCGGGGCTGTCCATCAACGGCAGCGGGCGGGTGGTGTAAATCCACAAAACCTCACCTACCCAGCGAGGATCGGTGGGATGCGGCCGAGTCATCCATCCATGACGTCCTCCTCCATGGTGTCCCAGTCTTTTCGGATTGGACTCATGAACGCCCGTTCGATCGAGAACAAAACAGCTCCCCTTAAGGATCTTTTTATGGACAAGGCAATGAGTCTGCTCTGTGTCACAGAAACATGGGTGGCGTCGGGTGAGTCAGCTTCATTAACCGAATTGTGTCCGCCGAACTGTATGGTGCTAAATGTGCCGAGGCTGTTGGGTCGAGGCGGGGGGTGACTGACAATGTACTATTCAAATTTACCGCTGAAACCCCTTCCTGGTTCACTGGCTCCCTCAAGTTTTGAAGTTTCCCTATTTGAGCTGGGTCTCTCCCCATGTATTCTCGTTGTTTTATGCTATCGGCCACCAAAATACAACAGTTCTTTTTTAAATGATTTTACTGACTTATCGGACTATCTCCCAAGATACGACCAAGTAGTCATTTTGGGTGATTTTAATATTCATGTCTGCTGTCCATCAAAGCCCTTGGTGGGAGGTTTTTTAGACATCTTGGAGTCTTTTGGTCTCCAGCAGCTGATAAATGGTCCTACTCATGTTGGTGCCCACACTCTGGACCTGGTTTTAACACATGGACTGCAAGTACAGGATTTGTCTGTGGAGCCGGTTGGTTTTTCTGACCATTCACTAATAGAGTTTAACATTTCTGGGTTGTTGCCTATAGCTAAGAAGGAGGCTCCGAGTTACTCTAGGTTCATCTCGCCTGCCACAACCACCCAGCTATTATCTATTTTAGGTGAGGAGACTTTTTCCCCAAAAGCTGTAGTTCCTCAGGAGATTTGGATTTACTGTTGGACTCTTTTAACAGTACCTGCTTAGCTGCCTTGGACTCAGTTGCACCTCTTAGGATAAAACACAGAAAAACTGTATCTGACCCCTGGCTGGATGAAACGACCCGCAGCCTAAGATGTCAGTGCAGAGCCCTGAAGCGAAGGTGGAGAAAGGATGGTTTGGCCATCTCTAAACAGCTTTTTACTGACTCGCTGTCCCAGTACCAGAAAGCTGTTAGACATGCTCGGAATGTGTATTTTTCCAATATCATTGTACAGCACAGAGGGGATCAGTCTAAACTGTATGGTACTGTAAATTCATTACTGTTGATGGCTGCTCCAGATGGCCTGTTGCCCTCTGTTTCTTTGTGCTCTGAATTTCAGAGTTGTTTCCACCAAAAGATCGTTGGTATCAGGTCAAGCTTTCTCCCTCTGGTGCAAACTCCTCTGGTGCAACCATTAACTCCACCTCCTCTCACAAGATTTGATTCCATTAGTCTTCTTGACTTGGAAAAAATAATAAAAACTGTGAACCCAGCAGGCTCTCCTGATGACTCGCTGCCACCTAAATTGGTGCGCGACCTTGTTCCTGCCCTTGGACCAGCCATCCTGGACATTGTGAACACCAGTCTTGCCACTGGTGTGTTCCCTACGGCTTTTAAAAGAACAGTTGTCCACCCAGTTTTAAAGAAGCCTGGTCTGGAATCTTCAGACTTTGCAAACTACCAATATCTAAGGTGCCATTTTTGTCCAAGGTCTTAGAAAAAATTGTTCACTTACAGATTGTGGCTCACATGGCGTTAAACTCGCTGTTTGATGAATTTCAATCTGCTTTCAGACCCAACCATAGCACTGAATCGGTATTGATTCGTGTACTAAATGATATCCTGGTAGCGTCTGATTCTGGGTCACATGTTCTCTTGATGCTGTTGGACCTGTAAGCAGCGTCTGACACTGTTGACCACAAAACATTGCTGGATCGCCTAAAGTCATGGGTTGGTCTATCGGACTCTGTGCTGGACTGGTTTAGTTCTTACCTGGATAATAGTTTTTTTAGTGTGCGGCTTGGGGATTGTGCTTCACCTTTTTTGCCTGTGAAATGGGGGGTGCCTCAGGGTTCTGTGCTGGGCCCCCTTCTATTTTCCATCTATCTTTTACCTTTGGGACGGATTTTTCGACGTCATGGCATTGGCTACCACATTTATGCTGATGATTGTCAGCTGTACCTGGCCATAAAAGAACAAGATGCAGGCTCTTTAGTTTTAAAATGTCTTTCAGAGGTGAAAGAGTGGTTGGCTGCAAACTTCTTATGCTTAAATGCTGGAAAGACAGAGTCAATACTCTTTGAGCCAACAACTCCCTCTCGTGTAACATCTACCCTTAGTCTTCCATGTAGTGAATTCCAGAGTGTGTCACTAGCCTCGGTGTAAAATTAGATGTAGGATTTTCAATGGTACAAGCAGGTAAATGCAGTTGTTAAATCATGTTTTTTCCAACTGCGCCGCCTCATGCGTTTAAAACCTGTACTCAAACGTCCTCATTTGGAAACTTTGATACACGCTTTTATTACTTCTCGCCTGGACTATGTAAACTCACTACTCATTGGTGCTCCTGTTTCAGCGCTGAACCGGTTGCAGACTGTGCAAAATGCAGCAGCTAGGTTCCTAACCAACACAAATAGACGCTGTCACATTACCCCGGTTTTGACACGTCTACACTGGCTGCCAGTGACTTTCAGGATTTGTTTTAAGGTTTTATTATTTGCCTAGAAGGCATTAAATGGCCTAGCACCACCTTGTCTGTCAGAGCTCCTTACACCCTGCGTGCCGGCGCGGTCCCTGAGATCAGCTGACCGCTTACTACTCTGCATTCCAAAAATGAAGTATAAGACAAGAGGAGAGCGGGCTTTTGTGTATGCTGCTCCTCATTTTTGGAATGCTCTCCCTCTCACCGTACGAGAGTCCTCAACGGTCTCGGTCTTTAAGTCTAGACTGAAGACTCACTTTTACAATTTGGCCTTTGGATAATGACCTCTTTTACGTTTGGTTTTTATTGTTTTGAGATGTAGTTTTTATTGTCAGGACTGTTCCCATTTTTGGAGCGCTACTTTTTTAAAATATTTTTTTTCTGCTTTTATTAGTCCTATGGTTGATTTGACCATTTTTTATTGAATTGCTGTGTCTGTTTTCTGCCTTTTATTGCTTGTTTGGGTATCATGCTGTTGCAATTGTTTATTTCTGCTTGTTTTTCAACTGTAAGGTGCTTTGTTCAGCTCTCATGCTGTGTTTAAATGCACCGAACAAATAAACTGGTATGGTATGTTCTAATGGTATGTTCTCATGTAATTGCTGGATTGAAAGCTGAAAGCCGTTTATAACTGTGGCGATGCACTCACGGCTGCGGGGGACAGGGAGACGAGTGAACTGGGCAGACGTGGTCAACACAGCAGATGCATTAGCAGCTCAGTGGCCTAGTGGTATGAGTGTCCGCCCTGAGACTGGGAGATTGTGGTTCAAATCTTGGTCGGGTCATACTAAAGACCTTAAAAATGGGACCCAATTCCTCCTCGCTTGACACTCGGCATTAAGGGGTTTGATTGGGGGGGTTAAACCACCACATAGTTCCCAAGCGTGGCCATGCAGCTCACCGCTCCCCCAGGGGATGGGTCAAATGCGAAGAACAAATTTCACACTCCTGTTAAAGACAAAGAAAGACTCAAAACAAATAGCATGAATTTAGCATTTTAGAGCTAAGTGGGTTTGAGACGGTTTGTGCAACTGAAATAAGAAATTTAGAATGCAGAGGGATTTTTTTTGTCACCACCATGGTTATTTATTAGTCTAAGTCCATTTTTATCTTTTTTATATAAAAATGTTCAGCAAATGCTCAGTGTCATAGTTATTTAAGAAAGCCTGCAGAGACTGGCATTCACTATCAGGCAGCTAAAACCTTTCAAAGTGTCAGAATGATCGATGGATTCAAGAGAATTTTAAAAATAAATAAAACACCATCCATTTTCAATACCTGCTGATTTCTTGTGCGTTTTTGCAGCTGATGCTCAGCAAGAGGCAGAATACAACCTGAACAGTCCATCACAAGATCACATAGGGACACAATGCATGCACACACTCACCAGGGCAAAGGTCACACATGCAAACTCCACACAGAAAGGTCTCAAGATCAACCATGCAAAACAGAAAACGAGTCTGTTTAAAAAATAGATCAAGCTTAGATTGATTTTAGTCTGTTATTTGGGTCAAAGGTAATTTGACAAGTATTCAGTTCAAACTCCTCTTGGTAGTTTGGAAACAGGAACGAGAGGACGACAGATGTAAGTCTGGATAAATAAATGGATTGTGGGCTCAGAACCAGGCTCAGCCCTGATTACCTTCTGTAAGACCTGTCAGCTGATGCCTCTGTGGCCTGCATTTGCAGCTCTTCAGGAGCAAATCCACAAAGTATCGGACCCAAAGAGGATTTCTTAGACCTTGTTTTGGGATAATCGTATCACAGGTACCCTAAATTTATAAAGTGATCATTAAGAGCATCATCTCAGTGACTGGAGGAGTTCCCTCATCTGCTGCAGTCATGGAGGTGCACAGAGTCAAAGATCACACTAATTAGTACCACTTACACAACGTCATAAGCTAGGATTTGGTATATAATTATATCATTTAAATCAATAGGTTTACACTATTTCTGTCATAGTTCATTTGTTTCGGCTCTGCTAATCTGCTCATTTTTACAAAATAATTAATTAATTTCATTTTTGAAAAAACAAAGATGGAACGAATGCTTTTAATTTTTAAAAGATAAAATAATCCGTGAAACAAATGAACAGATAAATAAGATCAAACGCATGTTCAGTGGAGCAACTGCATCCCAAATTTTTAAAACTGGGGTGCAAACTTACGGTTTAGTGGGCAACAAAAGTGTCATTTAACATCACAGTAAACTGAATAACACTTAAATAAGCAGAGTGAATTAAAAGACTGAATTTGACTGCCTTCAAATGATAAATTAGCTGAAAGAAATTAATTAAAATGCAGAACATTATGTCTGCCAGCTGAGCTGTCAGCTCATCCTGCTGTTATCTCACCATCAGACAGCATTCAGACTCTTCAGAAAAAAGTTTTATAAACATTCAAGAATTGTTTTTATGTCTCTTTTTAATCAAGATTAACTAAATATAATTTTTGTTCTCTGGCATTTGCTCGGGCTGCATGGTGGTGAAGTTGGTAGAAATGCTGCCTCACATCAAAAAGGCTGCAGGTTTGAATCCTGGCTGGGGCCTCGTGTGTGTATTTAGCATGTTCTCCCCATGCATGCATGCTCCAGCTTGCTCCCACAGACCAAAAACATGAATGTCAGGTTACTACAAAGTCCTAAATTGTCTCTAGGAGTGAGATTTTGACTGGTTGTCTTTGTGTGGCCTTGTGATGGACCAACAACCTGACTGGGGGGTCCCATTCCTCTCACCCAGTGACTGCTAGAGATAAGTCGTGTTTCCACTGTAAGAGTTCTGTAGGGGGGGAAGGTGACAGGGTAAACACCTCTCAGCTGTTGTGTATCCATACAAAATCGTCATATCCCGACCATTTCAGCAGTGAGTGATGTCACTGATCAGTGCCAAAAGGTTTCTACGGGCATTAATATCATTAAACATTTTATTCTGTCAAAGTATGTCGTGATTTAATCCATTTGAGAGAGCAGCTGTGTGATTTAAAAATCAGAATTCAGTGACCAGAAGTAATGCTGTGCTGTGTTTTATGGTGCTCTGTAAAGGACCACAAAGCAGTGTAAATTACAGCGCTATGGAGAGATTTCTGACGCATTTTTATGGTATCTGGAGCTTAGAAATTGCGATCTTTTCCTTCCATTTCACTTCACCAGCAACTCTTCCATTATTACGTTTGTCGGTTGTTTGGCTAGGTCTGCTGATTTTATTTCCAACTGAGTTACAACCAATCAGAATAAGTTATCCACAAATCCAGAAATGCAACAGCACGTGTGATTTCAGAAGTTCACACGATAACAAGCAAGGAGAAAGATGGCAGCATGTATCCAAAAAGATCTGTGTTTTATTTTCTGTTCTGTTTACTTTGGTTACGGAAGTTTCACAGGAAATTACGTACATTTTTTACTAGTTAAGCAACTGGAAATCTGCACGTGACTTTTATTTTGAAAGTTTCTGAATGTTTTACAGTGCCTTTGTGTTTGATTTCCTGTCTGACCCAGAGTTTGACATGTTTTGGAAGCATAGCGCATAAAAATAGACTCGAAATGTAAGCCACACTTCTTGGACGCATCCAAAACGTGACACCTCTCGGCTGGTGGAAGGCATCCGTCCACTATAAGAGCGACTAATTGTCACAAAGTACATTTTGCAGCCGTTTCATGACCTTTTCACATCTGGTAAAAATAAGGGGTTAGAGACTTTAATGCTAAAGAATAAAAACGTGACGTTGGTGTTGCCTCTTAGCAGTTTTTATATTTCTATTCTTGATTATTTTATTAATGATTTTCACAATTAAGAGTTTCTGTTGATTCGCGTGTAAAATGAGCAACAAATATTCACTAGATGAAACCCTTTTCAGCTGTTTTACACACAGGTAATGGATCAAACAACGCCATTTTTGTTGTAATGTGGCATCGGACTCTTGTATATTAGATTGCTGATGTACTTACTGACAACGAATGGCAACAGCAATATTTTTTTATCCTTCAAATGACTCTGTAAGGACTTGGAGTCCCAGAGCACACTGGTTACACAATAAATGTCCATCAGCTGTGTTAGTCAAATTTAATGAGTTTCAGATGCATTTTTCATATTTTATGATATGAACTAATGCTCTGAGAAAAGGAAGCACTCCTCGTCACTCATATATATAATAATAAACTAATTAACCCAGTATTTAGATATAACAAGTCTAAATTTGCAATGATGAGACATTGGGAGTAGGCACATATTTTAATCCATGTGAAATTTCAGAATTGTAAGCGAATGGAAACACAGCATCATGGATGGATGGATTATGTAAACTGAAGCATTGCTAATCTTGATGCTACAGCTTCTAGCTACATTTCCTAAAAGGAGAGAAGAACAAAAGCATTTGCCTACTTTCTCACCCTCATGAATGAACAAAAGCTCTTTAACGGTTGCGTGGTTCGAATGGAAAACCTCCCCTAAAGGTGCTCTATCTCCAGCATCAGCCGTTTGCAGATTCATTTGTCATCATCCATCCAATGCTCTTGGCCTTCTAATTAAGAGGAGAATACAGAGCTGTAGCGTTTGTGAGGAAAGTGGTGCAAAGAACCAGGCCCCAACATCTTCTCTGTATGTGCTCCTGCAAGAGCTGTTGTGTCAGTGGGGTTTGAATTTCAGGTATTGTGTGAGGAGCCATCAGGACTGATAAATGGCTCTGGCCGTGAAAATATTCTGCTGGCTGCTGAAAAGAGTGGTCTTGGGCACGGCAGGATAACTGTCCATTAGCAGGGGCACCCATGCAGATATAAAGAGCTCCGTTATGATATGTGTTGGTTACTGCATGCACTTGGAGTCATAATTCTGAATACACAGATGTGTCAGACCTGGTTAGAGGCTCGATACGCTAAATGTGTAAATTTATACATGAAAAGTTGTTCTGAGAAAAGTAAAATTAATAGATGTTGTAAATCACCTCCTGAAGGCCCGAATGCACGAGTATGGCGACTTTAGGAGCTCCGATCTTTTAAAGTGGAATAGTTCAAATGTAATGTTCCATTATGAAGAAAGCTTTTTGAATGGCCTCGGTTTGGAAGAATAGAGATCAGTCCTGATGAGCTGACAGTTCAAATCATAACGTTTCACAGGGATTCAAACACGTGCTAATTGTTGAAATCTTAGCACTACTATTGCTTTAATATTGCGTGTTTATTCTAGCAAACATTTTATGATGATGCATTAAAGGAAAACTGATCCCTGTGTTTATTAAATAGTCATGACTAAAAGCATCTGATTCTTGAAGGCCAGTCTTGTTTGTAACAGCTGCCTCCCAGAAAAATAAAAATAAAAATAAATAACTGAGTAAAGCTTGGTTTGTGCAGCGTTTCTACTTCCTGCAGCTTGTGAGCCAATATTTTCCAAGACCGTAGGGGGCAGCACAGGGCTCTACGACATGCATAAAACACACAACAGCCAGTCCGCCATGTTTTTCCATGCGGAACCGTCCGCGTAGTTAGAAAATATCCTAGGTGCGTGGTGTGGACACTTTGGGCCGCGCGGAAGGGGCGTGGTTGCTGAAACGTATTTTGGCCGCGTGGACCCCTGTGCGGACCTCGCGGATGCATCAAGCATAAACAAAGTTTAAGACAAACATCTGGAGACACCTTCTCAAAATGGCAGCAGGCGTGTTGAGAAATTTAATTTTCCAATGAGTGTCATGTATATCAGATGTTGCTGCATCTACATGTACTTTGTGCAGGAGCAGTGCATTGTTGATAAATCTGGGTCTACGTGTAATCTACAACTGGTGAGATAACAAATACACATCACCTTTATACAGAAACCCAATTCCAACAATCCGAACAAGTCCTTAAAGGTGTTGAACTCTTGTTTAAGCAATACATTTGCAGTAGGAATTAATGCCTTGTAAGTCAAACTCGGGGGGAAATAAGCCCAGAAGTGCCTGAATCAGCACAGAGGAGTCAGCTGGAGGAGAGAGTGGCAGAACACAGCGGTATTTGGAGTTTTATTTCCTGATATTTGGACATCCGTCCTCTGATTGGCTAACAGCAACATGACTCTACCACTGCCTCTTCTTTGCAACGTTGATGTTTTATCTCCACAAATAACACAAGCCTGGAGGAGTTCTGTGTGGTGGAGTTGCTAATGCTAACGGTTAGCTTCTACTAGCAGAGACATTCTCTGCTGTTTCCTGGACGCGATTATAATCAGAAATAATCATTAAAAATTATTTTTCAGTGATCCACACCTTTAAAAGGGAATTTTAGCATTTTTATTTAATTTTAGGTACTTTGAAACGTATTGAATGTTTTTTCATAAAAATGCACAAAGTTGGTCATTTTGGTTCAGTTTGATGATTTGCACTCATGTTTCACCTGATAGTTGAAGAGAATGTCCTTGCACACTGCTTACACGTTGCTCTTTGTTTCATGGCATGCAGTCTCTACGGATTTACGGATGTGCGGCTAACCTGACCTCAACCTCCACCTTCTTTACTCTCATTATAATCGGCTAACCATCTGACCCTCCTGGGATTACCCGTTATATTTACGGCTTTAAATGACATGCAAAAAGCTTTCTTAGGATGTACAAGACCCAAATGTTCTTTGAAGCGCTGAGCTTTTCATAAGCTGTACCAGCGCATTGATTTCTTGTGACTTTCTGCTCGCTCTTGTGTCTGCTGCTGTTCTTTGCAGCTGCCCTCCCTCTGTGTTAAGCATACTTTTGAGCAGTGATACCGGTTCCCTGCCGTTTCAGCTGACCTCTGTGTCTGTTGGACTCTTCACACCTGACTGCCAGCTGAAATCCCCAGATTATGGCCTGCAGATCCCTACTGTGTCTTGAAATGCTTCATTGAGCAGTGTGTTTAGAGCATTGTGGGCTCATCCACATCAATCTTTGCCTCTTCATGCGCTCACACATGGAGATTTTAATGGACTGATAGATGCAATAAATAAGTAACACCATGGGGAATGTGGGGACGGGAGCACCAAAACAAGAAATCTGTGCAAATATAAAACTGTATTATGTTTTGTATAAATTGTGGCCTTCACGTGGATTGCAAGGATGCTTTGAAGTTCATGAGAGGTTCAAATGAAGGAAGACAAATAAATGTACTGTTAAGTGCATTGCTGTAAATTTACTCAAAAGAAAACCATGTTGCATGGAATGTTTGCATCAAAATACCACAAAACAGGAATTTCATGATCTGTAGATGACCAAATATTTTCCTAATTTTATAATTTTTTGATTATTGTCTCTTTTACAAATTGCTTTTGGGCAAAACACACATGATGACCTTGTGTAACACATACTATTCTATTTGGCTAAATTTATAAATTGTGGCGAGAACTTTGTTGATGCAAGCAAGGGTCACTTTAACCAGACATAATCATTGTTTCTGAGGTGACTAAATAAATAAATAAGTAAATAAAAGTTTATTCTGAATAAAATTGTTGATTGGCTTTAACATTTTTACCATTAAGGGGTGGTCTTACCTGAGGGGTGGGGGTCAATGGCCCTCCCTGGCCAACCCTTGAGAGCAGCATGGCCTCATCCTGCCGTGACTCTCACACTATGTCAGGGTGAATCTACGCGTTAGACGATGCTAACAGTGACACTGATGACAGGATGTAGTTGAAGTCTTGGATTTAGGCCAGCACAACCTGTCCTACTATACATGATCAATGGCCCAGCCATGCCGCTGTACCTGGACATGGATACGATGCCACTACCACCTTCAAGCTCCACCCACAATCCTGATAGATGATGAAAATTTAGATTCTGATATTTAGAAAGGAACAGCAAAAACATCTGCAGCTAAAAAGTTCACCAGTCCAAAAGCCCCTGGGTAGGTTTTCTTCGTCTGACTATTTCCTTTGTCTTCTTGTTGTTTTATTAAACCCTGAAACGTTCTCCCTTACCACCACTTTTTGTTTTTCTAGCCTTTGCAGCGGGGCCCATCTTTTGCTCCCTGCTCTAAATCTCCTTCCTCATCTCTCTTACAGTAAGCCTGACCGTTTATTCTTACCTTCTTTTATTTTTTTTTTCTGATATTGACCATCCTGTCAGCTGCCAACAGGAGGCCTTGGATGTGTGGTCTAGAACAGCTTTTACCAAACATCATTGAGAGTCTAAGTTCTTCCTTTGGGTCCAATTACCTTCTAAAAGTTGACCTCCACCATGCTCATGCCACAGCAAGCAGCAACTGTAGAACGTGTGCCCCTCGTGCTGTTTAGGAAACTAGCAATGGAGATCTCTGTAGGAAACTATGGAGGTTTTATCCATAATAATGTGAATCTGTTTTCTGATGTTTCAGTGAGTGCTCTACCAGAGTGATTTTATACCTTGCATATAAATCATCAGGGTATTTGCTAAATAACACACATTTTAGGCTAACTTGATCCTACAACCTTCCTCCTCTGAGGTTTTCTTAATTATCTGAAAGAAATAGTTCATAGTAGCAAAAATGAGCAAGTCTGACCCAAAATGAATCCTGTTCCTGTATTTAGCATGCATGCATCTCAACAGTGACACAGAACAATATGTGTGAAATACAATCAGTATAATAGGCTCATTGTGGATGCTGCCATTTTCAAGTGATTGAGACACAATGTTCTGCAAACTTTGATCCAGCTCATCAGGGCAGAATTAGTCCTGTTTGCTTGTGTTTTTGGTTTGTGATTATGTATGAGCAATTGCAACAGTTGTGTTTTATATAAAAAGAGGGACTATTTATGCTCCTTAAAATGAAAAATATCAGCAACAGACTGGAGAAGCTGATGCAGCGCTGCTGCTAAAACATTGATTTTTGGTTCAATGATGCGATCAGATTCAAGCGGATGGTTTGGTTAGAAAAGGAGTGTCCAAACTTTTCAAGATGATGACCAAAATCATCAAGTTGAAAGACCTCATAGGCTAAAAAGATGTGATTTTTTAAAATGAAAAATCACTATAAGGAGAGGATGAACAGGAAACAGGTTAGCTGGACCCAGTTTTACCCAGAAAAAATCTGTCACTGGTTAAAGTGTCGTCGTTGGTTGTGTGAGGGTGAATCGGCTGTCTGTGAGTCTGTCACGCCGAAACACCAAAGGTTCAAGTTCACAACCAAAGATTTTTCTCACCATTCTTCCACATTAAAGGATGTTTTCTGCAATTGCTGAAAATCAAAAAGTGTGAACTTTACTAAAGTTAAATGAAATTTGAGGCCACTGCCTTCATTGTTTACAGTTGGTTGTCCCTGTCTAACACTGATCGCCTTCGTCACTCTTGTTGCAAACAATCTTGTCTTCTTTGTTCTAAATGTGCACTTTATGTGACACGTCCTGTAGTGCTGACCTAGGCTTTCCACCAGATGCATAAGTGGCACGAAATGTAATAGACACGTTTTCACCATGAACATTTTCCTCAGAGTGTCCTTTCTCACCGGGAGAATTTCAGACGCAAATCTGCAGCAAATGTGTTCCATGCAGCCGGTCCCGTGAGGTCACAAAATCATCGGAGAATTGCACGATCATGTGTGATTTTGGCAGTTGATGCAATAACGAGCAAGAAGAAATACAGCTGCATGTATCCAAAAAGGTCTGATTTATTTTATTTTACCTCAGTCATGAAGGTAATGATGCACTTTTATTAGTTAAGCAAGTGCAAGTCGACACGTGACTTTTATTTTGAAAGTTGTAGGATGTTTTACACTGCTGCTGTCTTTGACTTCCTGTCTGGCATGATCTGAACTGCTGAACTTGGTGAGTTTTGGAAGCATTTTGTGCAAAAAAATATACTTGAAACGTAAATTTAGCAACACTACGCTTCTGGGACGTCTTCAAGCCTGTGGAAACAAACCCATTAGCTATAATGGCGGCTATTAGCTGTATGTTACGCTTTAGGGACGTTACATGTCCTCTGGAAAGCCAGGGTGAGAATCCACTCCTAAATCTGGATGGGTGCACCTGACACATGGTCTTCTCAGTAAATAACCATCTAATGCAGTCATTACAACTATTTAAAAGGATCATAAAACTGCTTTTGTGAACAATTTGAGACAGGAGTTAGTTAAAGATGACTGAAATCTGCTTTGAAACTGGACTCCTTTTTTCTAGCTTTATGCTCAACTCCTCAATAAGAACTTCTAACTGGTCCACCATCCTTCAGCTATCTGCTGCAGGTGAGACGCTGACTGCTGCAAGCCGCAAAAAACATGCTTTATAAAAAATCAGAACCCTTTTACATGGAATTTGGTTTGATGAAGAACTGCATGTTCTTGCAGCACTCATTACAGTTCTTTATTAAAGCACAGTGATTGCATTTATCAAAGTCTCTTCTTATCCAGGTTCAAACCAGTGATTTATGGCATCTGTGTGAGCCTGGCTCGCACCAGGGTCTGTGTGGGAGAGGGCATTACTATGCAGGAGGTGCACAACAGCCTCTGCTTTATGTAAAGTTGTTGAGTCAAAAGTTTGCGTCGTGGTTAGCATGCCATCCACATCCAAGGTGTTCTGAGAGACACAGAGTCCTGAAGTGGTTCCTTCAGCAGCAGGAAAACAGCAATAACAAGCCTCAGATGAAAGCTGAGATTAGGGACAGAGAGGCCGCTGCAGAGCTCGCTCTTCAGATAATTCAGCTCTAATCTATGCTCTGCAGGTGTGCAGTTTGCACTAAGAAGGTGTGCAAGGAACCTTTACAAAGATTTACTCCCAGCTCTCACCGCTTGTTATCATGCAACTGGAAGCCATGGACTCACATGGGCACACACAACACACGATTTTTTTTTTTTTTTTTACAGACAACTTCAAGACTTTCTATCACATTATTATAGTGTGCCTGAAAAAGTCTGATACCCGATTCTCTGTTTTATTGACTGAAAAATACAAATGTGCAATTTCCCCTAAATACATACTTATTTCAGACATTTGATCACAGCTTTACCAGATTTTACTGTGAAATTACCTGTTTTTCCCCTTTGTGCAGACTCTCACCCAACAGTGATGATGAGTAGCTTTGTGGGTAATCTTATGTAATTTCTTGGAAACAAAATAAAAAGAATCTTTGCGACTGATTATGTACTCAGAAATGTATGTTGATTTTCACTTCTAATGAAACATTTGCTCAAACTTTAAATTCAAGCAAAGCTGATGAAGGATGACGGGTGGCGCCTGATCAGCTCGGCAATCAGAGAAGATTGGACCTGTTGGGGGAGGGGAGTAAAACAGCAACGCTAACTTCCTTTCATATACTCAAAAGTGTGGAAATCTTAGGGCAGTGTTACTCAGTTATTTTCTGTGATGACCCATAACTTTAATATTTTAGCCAACAGAATTAAAAAGACAATAGACCTGGAACTTCCTAAGGTCAATTTGGTGTCATCAGTTGTTTTTAGACTGTTGGAAGGAACTGGAATATCTTCAGAAAACACACACATGTGCAGGAAAAACACAAATTCCACAAAGAAAAGCTACAGCTGAGATTTAAATTAGCAATTAACTCTTTCATAAAACTAAATAAAGTAAAACTCAAATAAAGGAAAGTAGATGTTTGTTGCTAAAGCAGGCGTGGAGGGAGAGCATTGAGCTGTCATCTGGCCTTTAGTTTGCATTTATTTTCACTGTCCAGCACAAAACTGCAGCTTCCATTAAGGCCAACAGCACAGCAGGGGCGGTTCTATGAGGACTGGGCCAGTGCCACCCAGCTCGGACCCCCATGTGGCCCCCCTGCTGAGGGCAGACCCTAAGCATTAGCAAGTACTGATTTTTGTGATAATTTAGCTTAATGTGAAATGTGGAACCCAAGCATGTGAACGCATTCTTCCTAGAGTTCTGCAACTTCGCCTTTTTAAAAAGGGGGACAGCAGGGTGTGTTCACACTCCTGAGTCTCCCTGGTGAGGTCTACTCAGGTTCTGGAGAGGAGGGTCCGCTGGATAGTCCAACCTCGGATTCAAGAGGAGCAATGTGGTTTTCATCCTGGACATGGAACACTGGACCAGCTCTATACCCTTAGGAGGGTTCTGGAGGGTGCGTAGGAGTTTGTCCAACCAATCTACATGTGTTTTGTTGATTTGGAGAAGCTGTTCAACCATGGCCCTCGGGGAGATCAGCAGGGGATACTCCCTGGGAGTATGGGGTACCAGGCCCCTTGATGCGGGCTGTTAGGGCCCTGTACGACCAGTGTCAGAGCTTGGTCCGCTGGAATGGAATGGATGGCATAAACACCCGTTATGTGTGAACAAAATAGATTCACACAGAGTGTAGAAACAGAAAAGGCCAAACTCACATCTTCGGATGAAAAAAACAAACAAACTTATTTTTGTTTAATTTCCACAGCCACCTTTAACCACGTGAAATTGCAGACACTACCTTAATTTATCATTTGCATATGGAAAGGCTGTCTGCATCACAAGTTATCAAACTGCAAGGAAAACTTGCAGCGCAGAAGAAGTTCACCAAACGTGAAATTGAGATGCTCATCCAATAAGTGGAGAAAAGAAAAGGAGTTTTTTATTGGATGGTTGTGGACCAAGACTCACAGAAACTACAGAAAGTGCCAAATTGGGGAGGAAAAAAGCATCAAAGACAGTGATCTCTGGCAGAAGTAATAAATAAAAAAGTTGGACTACACAAAACCTGGCAAAGTTTTCCCCAGCAGCTGATTCACATGGCTGCAGCGTCACAATCAAAAGCTCATTATCTTAAGTAGGAGGCCAGAAAACATTTGCAATGTAATTATTGATACTTTCAGTTTGTAAATAGTTCACTTTTATGTATCGAGATAGGTGGCTGTGTATGAGCGTGCATGTGTGTGTAAGCATAAAGAAATGAAATAAGAAATGCAGGCTCTGTGAAATTGGCTGTTTTGTTTTATGTTAAATTCTGCCTCGCCTTATTTTTCATTTCCACTTCACTGTATCGGACTCGACAACGCTCCGGAGCAATAAACATGTGGTCTGAGGTATGCATGGGTTCTGCACACTGTCTCTCTCTCTTTGGATGCTCGGTTTTTTCAAAATTGGGAGAAGGCATGCAGATAGTTCTGAGAATTCATGTTGTTTCTGTATTTGCTGGTGTGTTCTGTTCAAGTTTTTGGACCTTTTCTCAAATGATAAAACTCTTTGCAGTTGTAATTAGTAGGATTTAAACTTGCAGCTGCTTTAGCCTAGCCTAGCAAGCCATCCTATATATGTACATATATAGGATGGTTACTACACAGACAGAACCCGATAATGGGGCGGAATCTGCTGAATCTATGGTTGTCTTTCAAACTTTCTCCACACCCAATTGGACAGCGCTAGGACCAATCAGAGCAACGGCCAACGTGACATATTCATCGCTACAGAAATCAGTCTCCAGGAGAATCCACCACACACCAAAGAAGAAGCAAATACATCCTTTTTTGGAATAAAGGGCTTAAGTACCTTTATCTGCTCACGTCTCAAGATGTCTAAGGCCTTGTCCACACTTAGACGGGTTTTTAAAAAATGAATATCTGCCCTCCCAAAAAATTGCGTCCACACCACCTCGTTTTTAGAAAAAACTCCATCCACACATAACCGCGTAAGTATATTAAGCACATTCATAGGCATGCCAGACCTGTAGGTGGCAGTAGTTCCCCTGAGTCCTATCCATTTAGTCTTCCTGCTCAACTTCAACAAAACATGAAACATGGCGTCTAGCTCGCTTGTGTGGACTGATATGGAGGTAGAATTGCTCTCAAATGTAGTTTTGTAGTATAAAGTCAACAAGCGTCAAAAAGCGCGATAACGCAAGCACAACTCTGAGGGCATCCATGTTGTAATGCAAACACAGGTCGCAAATGGGCCGTCAGCATTTTTGTCGCAGACAGTGACGTGAAACCTAAAACTCAGGTTATTTCTGTCCACACGGAAATGTTTAAAACAGAGAAAACGCAAATCTTCACTTTGGCCAGAGTTTTAAAAAAGATTTGTTTTTGTTGCGCAAATCTGCGTTTTCATGTGGATGACAGGCCAAATCGTCGAAAAGTATCTTCGTTTTGGGAGGTACCCGGTTACGTGTGGACAGGGTCTTAATCGTCCAAAGTTGATGCTAAAGCCATTTCAATCGAGCACCATTCCTGAGCCGACGCCATTTTTGTAGTTTTTCTCCATTGCAGCTCTGGTGCTAAGCCCACCCAATGCCTGTCTACAAAAACATAGGTCACTGTGATTGGCCCAACCTAAAATTGTTTGGGCCAGTGGTAGACCTGCTGAAGCTACACTGGAGCATGACTAGACTGACCTGCAGGGCAAAATCTTTTGCTACTGCAATGCTTTGTCTAGATTTCTAGGCTGGCATAATCCGTGAGTTCACGCTGAATTAGCAACACTCTGCTCATCTCATTTGTGCACATTGGTCTTTTGACAACAGGTCAAATGGCCAATTGTTCACAGCAAAAGTACACAGTATAAAATATACATTTTATTGAGACTATACCCCTATTACTACATCTTTAACTTATTTCTGAAGTTTCAATCATTAAAATCTCCATGTAAAACTCCCTGTTATGCAAGGATCTTTATTTATCAAAGTTAAAGTGAGCTGCAGTGCCTCAACAGTGACCACTACATCCATCCAAGCTGCCGTAGCTTCAGCAGGAGGGTTGGTGTGTGCAGGAGATGGATGATGTTGCAGAGGTTTGGAGCATTTACTCCCACACATAAAAGGAGCAGATCTGTGATCATCAGAAAGTTGGTGGTGAAACCCTCAGTTCCTCCACACCAAATGAGTCATACCTCAAACTGAATATGAAAACTATTGTTTACAAAATAAATAAATGCATTTATCCTTACATAAACGCTGAAGCATTTTTTGCCCTCTACAGCTTTTATTAATGTTACTTGATGTTTAATAGTGTGTTAGGTATGTTTGTAGCTGATTATCATTCAGCATAGAAGAAATCTGCAAAATTCTGTGCACATAAACATCAACAGTGATGTGGATAAATGAGAGAGGAAACCCAGCCCTCTTTGCAGCTCTTTAAAATGACTCAAGTGATCCTAATTCTGCTTGGTGACCTACAATTTCATAATGACTGCATGTGAAAATAATAAGTAACACAAATGACTCACAGGCAGCATTTTAGACTTGAGACTACTTTATGACAAAGCACAGCTGTAAGCTTCCGCTGAAAGCTGCAAGGACTGATGGAGAACGGTGGTATATTTATCTAATGGATGATGTCACATTGTTAAAATAGCAGAGCTGTGAATTAAAAAGCATCTCATTACGACATCACTGACCTTTCCTCGGTCAAAACCATTTTTGCTCCTTCAAGTTTTTTTTTTTCTTTAAAAGTTTCCAGTAAGTCAGCATTTCCCTCACCATTTTTCCTCCCAGTTAGATCCTTAAAAACCTTCAGCACTTTTTTAGGTTCCAACTCAGCAGGATAAGCTATAAAACTGCAGTCCATTTCTTTCTTCTCAGATGGAGTATGTAGATGGCTACTGCCTCTCTGGTGCTTTTAATGCTGCGGGCTGTGGTGTGGTAAATGGTCGTGCTACTCAGCCTCTTTCTCTGCACAGTTAGCCTGCTTCCAGCTGGCAAACTCCCTTCAACTTTATTTTTTGCCACAAAGGAAAAAAAAAGCATGTGCCAAATGGACCATTTACTCTAGTGTGTGTGTGTGTGTGTGTGTGTGTGTGTGTGTGAGGATAGAGTAGTTGAGCTCTAGAATGTTTTACTGAAATGTGTTACTTCTGAACATCATTTTAAACTTAAGGGGCCTTAAAATGTTTTTACCATTCATGTCATATCTAATATCATCAAATGCAAAAACGACAGTCAGAAAAGCTATCTCTGTCACGTTTGTGATATTTTTTGCTTTTTTGTTGGGTGCTTAGTAAATATTCCCACAGTCAGATGTGTCAAAACACCATTTAAAGTTGTTTTTAATAAGAAGTGTGTACCAAGTGGAAATACTGGGTCAAATAATTATTTTCTCATCAAATCTTTGTGACTTTCATGAAACGTCATGAGCCAGGAGTGCTAAATAGTAACAAAGAGCCACAAATAAAGCCTGAACTATGAGAACATAAACTGACTGGTAACAAGTCAACAAGTTGCAGAAGCAGGATTTGAAATCATGTCATGGAAACAAGATGCTTGGACAATGCCTGTTAAAAAATAAAATAAGAGTATTTTATACTGTGATAAGGTGATTACTGAGAAGGAACTGGTGAGCTGATTAACAGATGCAAGGCAGGTGTGCAAGGTGCTGAGACTGGGGAGCTGAGAAAAAACTGAAATAACAGAACATCTGTGGCTGAGACTCCAGTGGTGCCCCCAAGGGGTGGCCAGGGGTGGCCTGAAAAATTACTGGCCACCCCACTGGCAACTCCAGGGAAGACCGGTGTTCTTTAATAAATCATATTAATGTTCACCCAAACCATACATTTATCTTATGAAGACATGTATAAATTTTTTTCTGGGGGCGCCACTGTGAGACTCTCCTGTTGTGGACTTGCGCAAAGCTAATCGCGAGAGTGCTGCTGTTCCGCACCGCTGATGACTCTAGTGTGAAGTCGGGGTAAATTGTTTTTTGTGGGGCAAAAAAAGCACTGGCATTCCTTTTTTACCCCGTGTCCTGTCCGACTGTAAAGCAATGAGAATTTATGTCTGAGTGCCAAAAACAAGCCTTACAGTTTCACTCTCACAGGTGGAGCGTTAAAGATTCAGCTATAATGACCCACCTGATATCAAAACTTATTAGAAATGCTTTTGGTTGTTTTAAAGTCCAACGGAGATGGAAATGAAAGAGAAAGGGGGCAGAGGAAAGGAAGAAGTGGGGGTAAAAAGTTCACAAAAATAAACAAAGGATGTACAAGAACCCTGCAGAGAGAGAGAGAGAGAGAGAGAGAGAGAGAGAGAGAGAAAATGGACACAAAAATACAACAGAACCAAGACATCGCTGCTCCAAACAACATAAGGACATATAACAGTAACAATTTTTGCTGAAAAGCACACGGTAATAATTCATTCATGGTGCATTTAGGAGATCCAACCCACAGACATCCAGAGGTCCCTCCGGAGCATGGAGACCCCAGTGGAGACCACTGCAAGAGCAGAGAACAGCAGCCGTGCCAGAGGTTCAGGAGATCATAACAACAAGCCCCTATAGGCCCCACTCGCAGTCGCCCACACCAGGGCAGGCCAAGCTCAGAGCTCAGGGCACCCAGACCCCAGTGGAGGCCCGACAGAGCCCAAAGGCCCAGGCCCCACCAGGCAGCCAATAGAAGCGAGCCAGCAGATGCCATAACACCCAACCCCAGACACAAGAGCTCTGGCATTACTGCTTTAGAAAATAGAAGTTAGCTGGAGGAGTGGGGGGTGAAAAACAGCAGAATTTTGAGTCTTATGTGTTAATATGTATGCTATGCAAACATATTGCTTCTGATTGGCTAACAGCAGTGCAACTCTTCCGCTGCCTCCTTTTTGTCTTCTTTCTTGGGTTTCAGCATTGAAGGGTTAGCTCCACAAATAACACAACCCTGAACTCGTTCTGGCTTTTTGTGGCGTTGCTAATGCTAACAATTAGCTTCTACTAGCTGAGATGCGTTCTGCTCTCTCCTGGCTGATAAATGAACACATCCTTCTGCGGTTGAGAGCCACGGTGGGTGACTCCATGAATCCAAATATTTCCCTGTTATTCTGACCCAAGCTTTTCCCGTCTTTTATTTCAGCTGCAACTCTTTTCACATTCAGCATGCATGCAAAACGCATCATATTTCAAAAAGAACAAGTGTACATTTCAAATATGATTTATTTATAATTTTCTCCCAGTATTTACAAAGAATAAACAAACCCATAGTGAACTGCAAAAAACCTACAAAAGTAAAAAAAAACAACCTGAGAATAATATACGTGAATATCACCTATAAAATAGATACAGGAGCTTCTGCTTTAAAGAAAATAAGCTTTTCTTGTTAGAACCTTTTTTATGGCAGTCACAAATTCTCTATAGGGATATATTTATTCCAGTTTTCATCTTGTGTGTGGATTCATATTCATGTATAAAACTCTCCTGTCATTCCAGACCTGTTGTTTCTCACCTGTCATGCTTCCATTCCAGTATAAACACCTTATCTTTCCACATTTCCCCTCTCCACCTGCAGCATCCTACTTCATTAGTTTTCACGGCCATCCATGACTCACTGAGTCAGCACTTCATCCTCTCATAATCTTGCTTGTCACTCCTTTTTGAGCTGACAGGACTTCTGGGGATGTTTTTTGATGAGGCTGGTGAGCATGACGTTATCATCCTTCCCCTTGGAACAAACTCTAAAGATGTCCTTCACTAGCTACGTTGCATGCGACAAAATTTCCCCAATCCGATTCAAATCTTGGTTGATCGTAAATCCCAAATCTCTGTTTACATGGACACTAACTGGAATGATCCGATCACGCCGCGATGCACGCACCATAGATTGCGCATGCGCAGACTTGTCTTTCCCGGAAGAGAAATTGTAAACAAACGCCATCTTGTCCGCACGTCTTTTCCCTTGCATTTTATTTGCTTATTCTCTAGCTTCGGTGAATTCCTGCTTCCTGCATGTTTAGATGCACTTGAGTGTATAACTTGGCATTTTTAGCCGTTCGGCCATCGAGACGTTCAGTAATATTGAGCTCCCGCAGTGTTTCCAGTAAAAAATAGCGTCGGCAACAGACCACTTCTGTTTACCACCGGCCATGTTTTCGATCTGTCCTGAGCATGCGCAGTTTCACACATGCGCAGTGGGCATTATTTTACCCCAAAGATCCGAATGGCTGTGTACACGGACGCCAATCGGATTGACGATCAGACAAAACCACCTCTCACTATCGGAATGAAATTTCATTCTGATCAGGCCGAATCAGATCAGAATATTCCGATTGACATGTTTACATGACGAATTTTTGATCCGATAGGGCGCTCATTCCGATTACTTGTGCCCATGTAAATACTGAGAAACCATTTTTAAATTTCTAATTCTGATTATAGTCAGTCACTCTGAGTTTTTCATGCAGGCTGAACATTAAAATAGTCTCCTACACCTATCTCCTGCATTAGCTTCTGAAAATAGTTGGTGAAACGCTAGGATTTGATAAGCCTGACAGATCTACATCACACTGTCACTTAGCATTCATGGACTCGCCCATCTTGACTCACGACGGGGAAGGCTGTTGTTGGTTTAGCGTCCAGAAAACAGCAGAGAACGTCTCGATTAGTAGAAGCTAACCGTTAGCATTAGCAACTCCACCACATGGCAGAACTCCTTCAGACTTGTTATTTGTGGAGATAAAACATTAATGTTGCAGAGCAAACAGAGTCAGTGGTAGAGTCATGTTGTTGTTAGCCAATCAGAGGCGAGATATCCAAATATCAGGAAAAATGACTCCAAATCCTGTTGTCTGAAGCTATTTTCTCCTCTGGCTGAATTGTCTGAAACAGGTGCACTGGAGCTTTTTTTCCCCAGAGTACGACTTACAAGGCGTTCATTCCTACTAGCGACCACTACAATTGTATTGAAAATATGAGTGAAGGACCTCTTTAAAGACAACAGAATTTTTATAAAGCTGCTTTGAAAGATAAACATTATGATATATTCTCTGCAAATTTCAAATAAATTCTCCAAACATGGACTATAAACACAAGAGTAAATATTTCATTGAGATAATAGCACTCGGCTGGAGAAGTTCTGGACCTTTAATCTCCAAGACAAAAGATGATAGAGTGTACCAGATGTTTAAGCTGAATGGTGGTATCTGCTGCTTGTGATGTGTATATTTCCAGTCCATCGTGCGCTGCCCAGCTCTCTACAGGCTGTTTTTGTAAACTATCATTTTCTGTAGCGTGAGCCAAACTCTGGCCTTTAATAGCACCATCCTGTTCTCAGTGCCACAGACCTCCCCAGTGAGTTATATTTACATTTTTATACCCATGTGTCACATGGAGAGATTGATGCTCTGTGCAGTAAATTCATCCTCGCTGAATGAATCCTTCGGATGTCAACACACTCAAGGACGGGGATACCCTGAAGACATGAGCCATCCCTTTTTTACAGCTCTCTTGAGAGTAGCTGCCAGGGACTTTTTTTTTCCATGCCTTTGCCTAATAAACTTGTAATATAGGCATAAAACACAATATGTATGATTTAAAGAGAAGAAATTATTTAAAATATGTTTGACTTTGAGCTACTTATGGCCATTTAAAAATAAGATAAAGTACGTGGAACTGAGAGATGAATATACATGAAAGCAGGTTATCTTATGAGTGAAACAATACAGGTCAGAGATATAGTTGAGTTTATTGCACCATTTCAGAACTAGAGGCATAACCACATGTATGAATCACGGTTTGGTACGTATCTTTGTTTTGACACCACTACCGGCCTGACAGAAAAAAACAAAAATGAAATGATGCTAATTTATTTTGGTGCTTTTTTCCCCACGTATTTTAAGCAGTAGTTCTTTCATAAGCAGACATACCACTGAAATCACCTTTTTACTCTAAAAATACAAGAGATTCAATAGATTTGATCAGGTATTTTTGAAATATTCTGGTAAACTTAATTGCTGCTGGAACAAAGGTAAACAACAAATAACAACAGAAAGACAAGAACAACTGAAAAAAGAACCAAAAATCCAGATAAACAAGAACCAAAACCAGTGATAACCCTTCCATACATCAAAGGCATAACAGAAAAAATAACAGCAACAATGAAAAAACATAACATAAACACACCAACAAAACCATACACAACTGTTAGGAAAAGACTAGTACACCCAAAAGACAAGATACCAACAGGAAATAAATGCGGAGTCATATACAAAATCCCATGCAAATTATGCAATAAAACATACATAGGCTAGGAGAAACCGGACGCCAACTCAACACACAAACAATAAAACATAGAAAGGAGTGTGAGAAGGAGACAAGAAGACACACAAGAGCAGCAAAACAGGAAGCGGAAAGCGCAATAAAAAAAGCAGCCGTAACAGACCACTGCACAAGAGAAAGTTATATAATGGACTGGGACAGAACAAGGATCATAAACACCGAACAACAAAAATACAAAAGATGGATCAAGGAAGCGATAGAAATAAGGAGACGTGGACGCACAACCATGAACAGAGACGATGGGGTTTACACATTGAATCACGCATGGGACTGTGTCATCGGTGAGGAGGGCGCAGGCAGCAGAGGGCGACACCTGAGGATGATCGCAGTTGCGATCGAAACGTCAGCAGAAAAAAGAAGGTAAAGACAACTCCTGATTGTGCAAAAGAAAGAAAAAGTGATAATAATTAGAAAGACACAGAAAGAACGCTCAAAAGATGCTGGAACAACCTCATTAGTAAAAGCACAGATTGGCTATAACAGGACAAATAAGCTAACGGTAAGCTAAAAGGTGCCTGTTTCAATGTGTTCTTGCAAACTGTAAAACAATTTATATCTCAACTATTTCATGGCAGTTCATTTTATGAACTTTTACACTACCGTAAACAGTTGCAAGAAAATGTATGTATGTGTTGGAATTATATGGATTTCTGCACAAATTGGTCATAAAATGTGATCTGATCTTCATCTAAGTCACAACAATAAACAATCACAGTCTGCTTATACTAATACCACACCAATAATGATGTAAACATTCATTGTGCAGGTGGAAAAAGTTTGTGAACCCTTTGATTTAATAACCGGTTGAACCTCCTTTGGCAGCAATAACTTCAACATACTTTTTTCTTGCAACTGTACTTTTTAGTACAAAGTACTTTTCATAGTATTTTATTATAGTTTATAGTTATTTGAAATAAAAGCTAGCTACTAAAGCCATTCTGGCTGAAAACACAATAGATCCTGCATTTGTATGAACGTCTATGAAGTTGGAAGACTTTATATTCAGTATTTTTGCGATTAGTTGTTTTCATGTCTGTTAGCAATCTGTTTCTCCAAACTGAGGTTGTTCAGAGACAACACATTTCAAAAGACTACCTGACACTTTCCAAAAAATTGGAAGCTCCATTTAGAACACTACCTCTCAGCTGGGTGAGTGCTTGTGTCGTTTTCATATGAATATCTGTTTTATCAGATGCCAAAGGGCCTTTGTAAATTGTGAAATTATGACCCTTTTGGTCTGCCATACATTTGTCTTTTGTTCACTGATGTCTAGGAATGCAAAACTTTTCTACACATCTGATTAGTGGCCAGCTGGTGGTCCATTGATTACTGATTTGTGAGTGAATTAAAAATCTTTTCTTCCAAACTATTCACAGACTCAGGCAAAATATTAGGCACAACATACCAAAAGAGGCAACATATTTATACATTTTTAATTTATTTAAATTTATTTTGGACTTTTTTGGACAGGAGGCGGCCCGCCACTCTGAAGTTGCAAATGCGGTATTCTGGCCACAGAGGGCGCTGGGGGTCTGAGTGACATTTCATTAACCCTGTAAAGGGTCATTTTAGCACATACTGGCTCATGAAAAATGGTTTAAATATGTAAAAAAGTTGCATAGTATGACTTTAATATCAGACGTGTTTTTTTTTCCAATAATAACACCATCTTGACCTTGATGAATGTTTTTTTTTTATTGTGTCAGCTTTACATCCTCCATAATGCATCTCTTTTTACTTGGAGTGAGCAGGCGATGATGACATTCACCAGCTTTATTGCCCCATAAACAACTTCCACCTATGCTTCACCCAAAAGGACAATCATTTCTGAATCAGATAAAATATAAAACAGCTTCCTGTTTCATCAAAGCATATATGATGACCTTTCTAACCCGATAGGTAAAGTCTCTGATGTGATTTCTATTCTTTTATGTCAAAATTTAATTGTAGAAGTCAGCAGCTGAAGCTTTAGACCGATGAGATTGTCTGCTGGAATAAGGTTCATATTTTAAGTGACCCAGTAGACGAGCGGTCATGGTGCAGAGAACATCAGTCGCAATTCCATCACGAGTGAGTCCATTTGATTTCCAGGGTGTTTCAACCTTTACGGTCACGCTCCACATTTCCTGTCTGTATTACTGCTTCTATTTATTAAAGGAAAATGCCACCAAGAAAGCTTTTATCTAATCTTTCCACTGGGTCACCTGCTTTATTGTTATGTGAAACAGACACCGAGACGGATCAGTGGATGACCTTTGAGAGGAGTTTAGTTATCCAACAATGGATCAGATTACAGGGAATGGTTCATTAGATGGAAAATGGAAGGTTGGTCAGGAGCAACAATGCAGCGAGACAGTCATTTATTCTGTTTCATTCATTTTAGTGGAAATGATGTCACTCATAATGCTGTTTTATGGCAATTAGATTTAATAAATACACGTTTTTTCAATCGCATTTGAGGATTTTATATTATTTGTTTGATTTCTCAATAAAACTCAGATCTTAATTGGTTTTTATTCTCTGGCGGCCATTTATTCAATTTTTTGCAAGTATTATAGGCCACTACAGTGTTTTTATGTATTCATTTATGAGTGGAAATAAATGAATGAAAAGCACATAATGCCCATTAAAATTGATTCAAGTGTCCTGTTAATAATCAAGATCTCACACATGAGAATCTTTTTTGCATTATTAGTTTTAATTTTGTTGCACGTGCTGGCCTCCGTTCATAGGGATCTTTTCCTTGCTCTTCCCCGACACCTACCCAATGGAAAATTGAATTCCGTCACACGCATCTTGTTTCGTTTATAGCTACTTCACACCTGGTTGGACAAAGCTCCCTGTAAATACCCAGAAAGCTGAATTCATTCTCGAGTGGCTCTATATTTGACTCATTATGTTGACCATGGATGGATGGCCAGGGAAGAAGCCAAATGGACTTTGAGCCAAATTGTCGGGTGTGCTTCTATAGAGTGAAAGGCCTTTCTGTTGCTCACTCTCACCTTGTGCAGGCTCTGGGCGTTTGTTCCTCAGTTAGATGACGAGGCTTTTCTTCTTACACATTTTTAAAATGATCATTTTTATCTTTTAAAGTGGATTTCCTGTTGAAAGGGATGTTTGTTGTAAATAGCTCGTTGAATGACCTTAAGTTCAATTTTAACTGGATCAATAAGCTAACAGTTGCTCAAGCGAGGCCAGTTACAAAATGAAATTCTGCATTCTTCAAATGAATCTTTTAATTAATAGTTGGTTCATGCAAACATTATCTGACAAACATTTGGATTGCTGTAAATTGTGTTTCACAAATATTTGCGTAAAACATGTCCTTGAAGTGAATAAAAACCTTTAAGTTAAAATAATATAACTCTATTGCAACAATGTGAACAAGCTTTTTTCATATTAAATTGAGAAAACACATTATTTCTCATAATCATCTAAATAATTTCAAAGAGCTTCCTCCTTCATGACACATTAAACTGTAGAATCCAGCCCAGTTTATGGTGACAGCTCTTTAAACTGTGATGGATGATGTTAGTCTGCAGGTTGCTTGGGAGGGATGGGACCTGCAGGCTGCTTTGTGACCTGAACATAAGTTTTATGATAAACTGTCATGAGGCTCTGCTGAAAAATCTACATGCAGCAAAGGAGAGGCATGCTGGTGAGATGACCTTGGTATTATCGGTCGTTAAAAGCAAACAAAGGATCTGTTTTGCAAACAGCTGCACACTGTTTTTTTGTTTTATCTGTTTGGAATCTGGCCTTTGTGTTTCATTTACCTGTAGACTACTAACTAATATTGTACACCTTGTTATTTTAAGACATTTACTGACCTTTAAACATATATTGTGCACAAGTTCTTGGCTTCTACAGGGGAAATGCATTTTGCATTCATTTAAAAACAGAAAACTAAATTTTTTGTACATGAAAGTTGGCATTTTTAAACAAAGAACTCTATTGTGACCTTTATCTCACCTAGCGACTAACAAATACAAACACTATTTGGGTTAACAATAAGCTACTTAGAGGGAATAACACTAGTCAGGTGATGGGGAGACGATGTAGAAATAAAGTACAAGCATGGAACGTGCACATTGGGTTTAGGCCAGCAGAATAGGGGAAGGGAAGAACGCAGTAGATGCTAGGGTAGGAGATCTTTTAGGCTGATTGAAGGTCAGAGGCACCACCCCATTCTGGACTATTGGTGGAGGTTTCACAGCACAGGTTAGGAGAACAGGAGGGTAATGCAGTAGTAAAGGCAGGAGATGACCATAAACTGCACCATCAACTGGGTGGAGTGTTAAAGGGGACCTAGAAAATGTCACGGTTCTGGCTCCCGACCTCCACGTCATCCCTAATCACCCCAGAACTCCTCCACTTCAGACCCAATCCTGCTCCAGAACTCCAGTAACCAGCCTGTATCATCCCAGTCATTCCCAGACTTGGGACTCCGCTACCCATCATGCCCCACACCGAACTTTCTGCCCACATCATCAGCGCGGGAGTATTTCAAGAAGTCAGCACTCCTGCTCGGGTTTCAGTCATCATTCTGATTCATTCAGCGTTTCAGCATTCCAATCGCTTCCTGAGAATCGTGTCCAGAGCTCTTCCAGGTCCAGTCCTGTCAGTCTCCAGTCCAGCCTGTCAAGTCTGTCAGTACCAGTCCTGTCGACTTACCATAAGTCTTTTTTCATTAGTCTGAAACTGTAGCGCGCTCTCATTTTCCTTTGAGCAGCGTGTCGCGGTTCCTATATTAACTGAGTGTCTGTTCAAACCCAGTGTCAGTCCACTCCACGCTTGGGTCATACAACGCACCACATTCAAACTCACGCTTGTGTCTGCTCAGTCTAGTCCCAGCCAGATCCTGACAATAAATGGTCAAACACAACCCCATAATAAAGTCTTACAATAGCAAGACTGGTTTTTCCCTGCTCTTTCTGCCAGAGCATGAATATTAAATGAGCTGCATACTGATTGGCCGGTTTACCCTGATGGCTCTATGGTGCTGGCTAGAAACTCTCTGCACAACAGGGTGTATGTGTGGTAGCCTTTTGGGACCCCTTCACTCAGGATGACAACCTGCTATGTTGTAAAAGAGAGAGAGACCAAGGTGAAAACAAAATAAGCCCAAAAAAGCCAACAAGTGTTGGCGTACACTAAACTTAATAAAATCATAAATATACAAAACTTCACAAAAACCAAAGCTATTCTTAATCCGTACTGCCAGAAAGAACATTAAATCAGTTGGAAGTTCACTGAACCCACAGGTTCTTCAGCATTGTATCTCCATGAAGAGCTCTTCTAGTATCAAGCACAAAAACAAACTGAAGTTGCTGTATGGTATTTGTGTCAAGTGTAATAGAATATTTTCCAAAAGTGACCCAACATGGGTGTAAATCAGAGGGGTTGTTGCTCTTCACCAGCCTACTCTTGCCTCACATGAAGAGGTCCCACTCATCAGCACCACACTGCAGGAGCTGGAACTGGCAGGACTCGGTGTGAGATTAACAGATGCACCACACTGCAGGGAACTTTCCACAATAGTGCTTATACGTCAAGATGGTAAACAGCTTGTGAGCAGTGTGGTTCATATGTATTCATTAAGGTGACAGTGAACATTAGTACATTATATCCTAAGAACTATTTCCTTTACAGATGTATATCTTTTAAAATTTTATTAATATAGTTAAATATTATACCCGAAGGTACAATGAGATTGAGGGTGCTCCCACCGAGCCACCTTGCACCACAAATAGGGTCGCAACATAATAAGGTTTAACAACATGGTAAAAATGGATACTAATATAAAGGTGTAAAAACACAGCAAGGAGGTAGAAAAGAAGCCAGGCAAAACACGTAAAAAAATCACAAAGTATAAAATAGTGGAAAACATTTTAAATAAGGGGCATATGAAAATGTGTGTTGTGGGTGTGCGTGCATATGAGTGTGCATGTGTGTGTGTCAAAGAATACTTGTATATAACATAATGCAATGTACATAGTTTAGGCAAAACTGCAGAGGGTGTTTGAAGAATTTTTAGACAAGGTGAAATGCAAACCTCAAAATCACAAAAGGAAAATTAACAATAGACTGATGAACAACTTACAAATTTGAGACAGATGTTACTGGAGCTGAAAAGATGGTTTAATATAGCTAAATAAGTACAAATACAATAAAACTAAAGATACCAAAAAAGTAATGTAAAGATGGCAAAAACTTGTAATGTTTGTAAAGTTCCTGTGAAAATAATGTGTTATATTTTAATGAAGTCATTGTAATACATTTTTCAAAAGAACTGTTCTTTGTAATATATATTTTTTTCAATGTTAATCAGAATTAATATGTTTATACTAATCAATAATGCCTATACATGTCAGTTTCAGATCATTTAAAGCCCTGCCAACATCAACACACAAGATATATACCAAACAAGCATTTTTCACTGGTTTTACTCCTTGATTCTGCATGCAATTGTATTTTTGGTCAAAAAATAATTTTGTAAAAACATTTTATGAATATGAATAGCTTTATTTGTCATTGAACCAGTGCCCCGGTACAACAAAACATTGCTTCAATCCAAACAGGAACAGGCTGGCTGTAGGCATGCAGCCACTAAGGCGCTCTCATATGCAGATAAAAAGAAAAGGGTTATGATGGGGAGGGAAGGGATGAGGGAGAAAATCAGGCACCCCCACCCTGTCCTCAACAAAGGGCAGAGCTGAGGTTAAGAAAAAACACCTCAAACATATAAGCACATATTAGCACATATTCAGACAGTCTCAACATAATCCACATGTGGTGGGTGGGAGAGGCAGGGATCCTCCTTGCAACCGAGGGAGTTCACAGCTATCCAGCACACCCTTCAACCTCCGTTGCCCAGGGGTGGGATGGAGAGTCAGGGAGAGAGGGGTAGTAAGTGAGTCCATGATCTTTCTTCAGGACCAGTCACAGTGTCTCTCATCAGGATGTAATGATACGAGTCCTTTGCGAGCTGATCTAAGGAGTTCACAGGCCCTTGTGAGGAACGTGAGAGGGAGGGGTAGAGCTTCCATCTGTATCCATCTCCAGGGTAGTTTGAAATTCTTGAGCCTTCAAGGCTGACATCGGGGAGGCAAATTCAGATAAATCCAGAAAAGATGCTCCAGATAGACAGGACAGGACAGAGAGCGGCAGGCAGGACAGGGTTGGGAGGAGAAGAAAAGCATCCATTCTCCTTGAGAGCAGGAAAAAAAGTGATTTAAAGTGATTTGCAAGTCTCTTTTTTTGTTGTTGCGCTTCACAAAAGATTCAGTCATTCACCTACGTATACACACACAACACACACACATATTCACACGCTGGGGGTGATGAACTACAGTGTAGCCACAGCTGTCCTGGGGAGCACTGACAGAAGTGAGGCTGCCAAACAGGCGCCACCAGTCCCTTCGTACACCACCAGCTGGCAATTTGAGTTAAGTGCCTTGCCCGAGGACACAACGACTGAGACCGACTGAGCGGTCGCAATCCCACAACCCTCTGGTTACGTGCCACCGTCACTGTTCTCTACAGGTCCTGGCATGGTTAAAATTGAATTTAGTGATCTAAAGGTTAATACTCAAAGGATAACATTTTTAGCCATACTCAAAATGTTCTTTTTTTGTATTTTGATGTGTTGTTTTTGCCATACTTCAGTAGTTTTTTAATGAATGTCACCTAAGTGAAGACTTTTTTATAGATGGAGACAAAAATATCTGTTGACTTGATCCTTCTGTGAAATCTTTTTATATATAAAAAAATCATCTTCAGTCTTTCTTTGAGGAATCACTATACACCCACCAAAAGTCAGTTTAGGTTCCGCGCGGCCAAATTACGTCATTTTAGCAACCACGCCCCTCCGCGTATCCTCTGCGGAACTGTTATATTTTTGCCATAGGAGAAAGCTTTTCATAACTCTACTGCTCATTACAACCAAGTCATGTTTGCTTTTTTCCAATTCATATAAGACAGAATTATTGGCTCATAAGGCTAGTTTAATTGCTAGTTTTTGCAAGATACTGAGATAAAAATAGACCTTTTGATAACAATATAATCATCTTGTGATACTTAGAAAAAATTCATAATGTCTGATATGACCATACTTGGATTCCAATGTCTTTGTACTACATTATTTTGATCTTATTGGGATTATTTAACAGAACTTGTATTTTTATAACCTCACAAACCCTGATAAAGCTTTCTTGCATTAAGTCATCTTTATTTGTATATTTCATCTGAAGCTGGGTGGGTTCTGGTAAGCCTCTTCACAGCAGACATCAGCCAAAAAAACACCCTGTTTGTACAGTCACCTCCAGGTTAATTAACACATGGAGAAGGAGTCATCTCACCCAAGCGCCGCTCTCTGCTCGGTCTCCTGCCAAAAAGCAGCAGCAGGTGAGCCAACCAGCCAGCACAAACAAATCCTGCCTTTGTAGGTTACATTAATTGCATCCCTCTCGAACAGAACATAAGAGACCAGGTGCTGCAACCAGATGGGGATGTGAATCTTACAACAACGGCTTTACACACAAAGATTTGGAAATGTCTTCTGCTGTAATCATCTGTGACTTCCTTTGTGTCAAACGACGTTTTCGGTCAACAGGATGTCAAGTGACCAGTGGAGATGAGGCAGGAAGAGCGGCTACAGCCTTAATGAGTGGTATGACATTTATCAAGCTCTGTTTTTTTTTTTGTTTTTTAATTTCCTCCTCATACTCCCCTCACATCATTCTTTTGACTGGAAACAGTTTGTTCTGTGGGCGTAACCTTATCTCTCTATGGAAACCCACTGAGCCTGAACTCTCTCTCCGCTGTGCTCACCGCCAAGGTTGTGTCTTATTTTGTATTATGTGTCCCCCACTTACTCACACACACACAAACACACGCACACACACACACACGATGAGCACTGATGCTGTAAATCTCGAGCTGGGGGAGTCCCTGTACAAAAGGAGCTGGACGGTCTGGAGGCAGTGAGGGAGGAGTACATGAAAAGGACTCACCATAGAGGGTTTCTATCACAGGAGACAGCTCTTATCACTTCACCCCTTGATGAGAACAGAGAGGGAATTTCATATCTGAAGGTCAGCTCTTTGCACCAAGCTGAAGGTTGATAAGGAACCAGAGCACAAAGTGCCAAGAAGTTCTGACCAACACATCAGTCTTAAAGTGAGGCTAAAGGAAAAAACGAACACACCGCTTAGTTTAACACAGCGTCAGGCAGTATACAGGCCTACTCTAATGGTTTCACTAAACTGAACATTTGGTACAAAAAAGACCCTTCACCTGGTGACTTTTCACTCAAATTGTTTTATAATACACCTTTTTATGTTCTAAATAAAAAATTCCATTCATGTACTTCCACTTGTTCAAAGTAACAGGCCCATGAGAGAAACCCAGACATCATTTTACTCAGCAATACTTTCCAATTCCTCCTGGTGGATCTCAAGGCTTTTCCCCGGCTAGACAGGATGTATAATCCCTCTAGCAAATTCTGGAAGTGCCCACAAAACCTCCAAAGGAGGGTAACCAGGAGCCGTCCTAATCAGATGGGGCATCCCTCCATCCTCCATTGGCACAGACTAAATAGTGGAGGGGGGGTGTCAGGTATTGGGGTTGCTAAGTTGTTGCTTGGCCAAATTTTGCCATTGCTCTAGCAACCCCAAGCTACCACCTTGTGTCACCCATGCGTCAAAGAAGAAGAAGCAAATACATAATTTTTCTAAATAAAGGACTTCAGTACCTCTATCTGCTCATGTCTTAAATAAAAGCCTAAGTCTAAATCGTCCAAAGTTGATGTCAAAGCCATTTCAAGCGAGTGCGGTTCCTGAGCCACCACCTTCTTTGTAGTTTTTCTCCATCGCAGCTGTGGTGCTAAGCACACCCAATGACTCTACAATCATGGAACGCTGTGATTGGTCTGACCTTAAATTGTTCGGGCTAATGGTAGACCTGCTGAGGCTACAACGGGGCCAACCTGCAGAGCAAAATATTTTGCTACTGCTATAGTTCGTCCATCTTTAACCGTGAATTCACTCTGAACTAGGAACATTCTGTTCATCTCTCTGGTGCACAATAGTCATGAAACTATTCTTTAGACATAACTTTCCTCATCTTACTTGACATGCTGTTATCATTTGGGTCATTAATCGCTCCAGAACCACATATACACTGCTCACAAAAATTAAAGGAACACTTTAAAGAAACACATTAGATACATCAGATCTCAATATGAAGTTGGATATCTATACAAATAACGACAGGGCAATGTCTTAGGAACAAAAGGATGCCAAGTCTTTTAATGGAAATAAAAGTTTTCAGCCTACAGAGGGCTCAATTGTGTAGACACCCTAAAATCAGAGTGAAATGAAGATGTGGCAGGCTAGTCCATTATTTCAAAAACTTAATTTCTGCAACTCAAAATGCTTTTCAGTATCTTGTGTGGCCCCCACGAGCTTGTGTGCATGCTTGACAACGTCGGGGCATGCTCCTAATGAGACAACGGATGGTGTCTTGTGGCATTTCCTCCCAGATCTGTGTGAGGGCATCCCTGAGCTCTTGTACAGTCTGAGGAGCAACCTGGCGCCGCCTAATGGACCGAAACATAATGTCCCACAGATGTTCTATTGGGTTTAAGTCAGGGGATCGTGAAGGCCATTCAATTGTTTCAATTCCTTCATCCTCCAGGTACTGCCTGCATACTCTTGCCACATGAGGCCGGGCCAGTCTCCTGAAATCTCCTCCATGTTCTGGAGATTGTGCTGGGAGACACATTAAACCTTCTTGCTGCAGCATGTGTGGATGTGCCATCCTGGAGAAGTTGGACAACCTGTGCAACTTCTGTAGGGTTAAGGAATCACCTCATGCTGCCAGTAGAGATAATTAATCAAGCCAAAACTAGCACGAGTGGAAAACCAGCCAAAAAAGATCAAGAGGGAGAAACTTGAAATGACCTCCACATGTTAAACCAGTCCTGTTTTGAGTGTTTTGTAATTGTTGCCACTTTAGTGCACCTGTCATTAAGTCCATGAACACCAATACAGCTGAAAGTGATTAACAATGCCCTCAGCTGCTTAGTCAACCAGAAAATTATCAGACAGGTTTAATTGATTTCATGCCAGGCCCAATAAAAAAAAGTGTTCCTTTAATTTTTGTGAGCAGTGTACATAGAATTGAGTCAAATTCCTAGAGAACTCACTGTGGCCACTGGAGACCATGATTTGATGCTGCTGTGTTTATTATTAGTGAAATGGTTTTCCTAAATGCAAAATGTTTGTACAACTATTTTTCCATCTTCAGACTGGGCCAGGTAACCTTACTGAGGAAGCTCATTTCAGCCACTTATTTCCAGGATCTTGGCAGGATTCTTTGGGTCACAGTCTTACTCTCATTACCATAGAGGAGTGTTACAGACTAGTAAATTAAAAGCTTAGCCTATTGGCACAGCTTCTTCTCACCATGGCTGGCCAGAGCACCCTCACTTCTTCAGATGATGCACATGGCCCATGCCTGGCTTCATCCTTCATTCCCAAACCTTTCAGCTTCTGACCCACAAAATAGCAATTGTCAAGACGTGATCCCAGATGTCACTGATTTAACAATACAAACATGCTTAAACAGCTAAATAATTCAGGGCATAAAGAAAAATGCTTCAGCTCGTGCTCTTTTGTGGCCCTTTATGACAGTTTTTGTTACAATTATGTTATAAATACAGCTTCAACAATTGTTTTTCAATTTTATTTCGATTTGTGGAAATTATCTCAAGACCCCCTGTGTAGCTCTTGGTGACCCGCAGTGAGGTCCCAACCCCAACTTTGGGAACCGCTGGTACAGACATTGATCCTCAACTTGAGGCAAACACTTATTCCCAACCACGAGGAAGATTTTTATTTTTGAGAAGCATGGCTTTATACTCGTTCTTCACAGCTGCTTCATGCTCTGCTGCAGACTGCTCCTTCACTCGTTGAAGGTCATGGCTTGAAGGCATCATCAGAGTGAAAAATAAAGATATAAACTTTCATCAGAACTAGTACCAGTTTATGTAGAAACTACAGCTCATGTCTGCATGCTTCTATTTTAAAACAATTCCAAATAAACATATTTCAGTATAGAAGGAATGTGCTCCTCATGTGTTGGATTTCTCTACAGGTGACTCATTACATGCAAAGTGAGATATTTCAAGCCTTTATTTTTTTATAATTGTGATGATTATGGCTTAGAGCTTAATAAAACACCAAAATCTCAGACAATTAGAATATTGTGAAAGGGTTCAATATTCTAGACTCAGAGTCACACTCTAATCAGCTAATGAATCCTAAACACCTGTAAAAGGTTCCTGAGCCTTTAGATGGTCTCTCAGTCTAAGCTCAATTACTGAAATAAATGGACTTTTGCAACATATTCTCATTTTTTGAGTTTCATTGTAGTATAAAGTCATGTTAGCACATAAAACATAAAACAATGCAATTTTTAAACAACTGTTTTGTTGAAATATTCAATCTGTGCACCTTCTCACCAGATCTGAGGAGTACGTCTCTATGCCATCTCACATCTCGTTCCGCAAACGAGCAGCAGACAAGGTTTTATTTGTGTTAATTATCACCTCAAAGGCTTACACACTCAGAAAAAAATCCCATTATGTTGCCTTTTTAAACTACAGGTAGGAGATTTTCATAAATGTCCCTGTAGTGTTTTATATTAGTCATTCTCGACGTGTGTCTGACTTGTTCCCTTTTGTCAGAGCTCATTATGACATGTCGTGATGTGAAGACATTTTGTTCTCAATCACAGTGCATGCAGCCAAAATGCCTTTTAGACTCTTCACCACAGGCAGTGATTAGTGCCAAAGTGACAACAAATAAGTTGAAAACAGGAGGCGCCGCTGACCGAAAGCAGGGAGGAGAATCTGGGAAGCTATTCAAAGGTCTCTCAGTTACAACGGCTTTATTGAGCCCTTTTTAACAACACGGTGCATTTATTGTTGAAAATCACAAACGTTGTTGCCTTTTTTGTGCTTTTACTGTTTTTCATATTTGAGATTGACAACACAACCACAGGTGCAGCCTTGTCTGCTGACAAAAGAGTAAATTCCTAATTTTTTCCAGAACTTGTCGACCTTACAGACAATGAAAACCCACCAGAACCAATCAGTGGTAAAAAAAGAAAATGAGCCACTGATTCTGCACTTATTGTATCCATATTCAAATATGTGGGCTGTGCACCAGTGATAACAGATAATAATATAATCGCTCTCTTTTGTATCTGAATTTAGATTGATTTGAATGACAAAGGAAATGCATGAAATGTTGCCTCTAAAAGACATCCAAGCCATTTCCTTTTCTAACTTCATGTTAGTTTTCTCCTAATTTATGCAAAAACCTCAAGACTAAACTACCTTCAGATACTTTTGTCAGTCACTTTTATGTGGAATTACTTGTTTCTGACAATTGAGCTTTTCTTTTAAATGCTAAACTGCTTTTAAACCAAACAGTCTTGAATTTAATAAGGTTTTTCTTATCGTTTCTTTTAAAGTTGTGTTTGAGGTTTTGCATTAAAAGTTTTCTGAGGTTCACATAAGTGTAGCAAATAATTTCTATTGCGTGTTCTTAATGGAACATAATGCATATGTTCAAATATGTAATTACGTGCACTCTGCAAGGCCCCTGGACCAGAGCTGATTGTACTCAACCCAGCGGTTTGCATTGACACCGAAAAGCAAGAAGTCTCCCACTCAGAGCTTCCGTTTGTTCTACCTGCTTCTGTTTGAATATTTTTCCAAGTGCTTTAATTGGGAAACATTTGAAAAATAAAAGCAAAAACTTCCACATACAGGAAACCCAGCCTTTTGAACTCAGACAGACCTCTCATTAAAAACCGCAAGTCACAGAAAGCTGGACTGTACATGTCTGAACTCACATTTTGACGTTTTATCGTTTTTCACACAATTTCAACTACAGCCTGGTTTACTCAGTCTCATGAACTGGCTGGACTGAACAGACAACAGTGTGAGTAGAAATGTGGCATGTTGTATGACCCAAGCATGGAGAACTGACACTGGGTTGGAAACAGACACGCTGATTAACATAGGAAGCCGAGGCACGCAGCTCGAATGGAAACGAACGCGCGTGCAGTTCCAGAAATGAAAAGAGCGACTTACGGAGAGTCGACAGGCTGGACTGGAAACTGACTGGACAGGTCTGGAATGCTCTGGTACGACTCTGCAAGCGATTGGGCCGCTGGGAGTCGGAACGCCAAAGCAATGACTGAGGTGCATGATGGGAACTGGAGTCTAGATGTTGGACTAAGGGGAATGAAGGCTGGAAATGGAGTTATGAGGCTGGATTGGGACTGAGGTGGGGGAGAAGTGAGGAGATCAGAACAGGGTTGTGACACTCAGCAGGTTAATCATGCAGAGTTTTGACCAGCCCTGTCTCTCTTGGTAATCTTAAAGTTGCGCATGATTACCATAACGGCTCTAAAGATAATCTTATCAGATAATTCTACCTTTTGTGAGGTGTTACGAGAGTTATGGTCCGCTCAGAAGTTTGTTGGGACCGTTCCGATTATACATCCGGAATTTGAAACATTTTGGATTGTCTTGCTCTGATTTTCAGGGAAAAATGAACATTCTGCCCTTTGAATGTGACGACTAGCCAATCAGAATCACATGTGGTCTCTCATGCTTTGAGAATCAGCCGACAATTTAAAAAACTGCCGTGTGAACTTGACTCAAACTTTTCAGTTAAACTGCAAACTCTTTATGCTCCCACAAACGTCCTAAACTGTTTGAACATCAAAACGTAGACAATTTACCCTACTTCACACTAGAAGCGTCAGCGGTGTGGAACGGCAGCGGAACGTCGTTGCTTCAAATAGAATCCATTAAAGTCTGTGGGGGGGATTCAAACCAGCCACGATGTGGCAATTTTCAGACGCATCCCAGAAGCGGCACGCTGCGCCGCTAAAGATAGGATTGGGTTCTATTTTTGCCGCAAGACACTTCTGGGATGTGTCAATTTGCGCAGTTAACATAGGACTAGACAGGAAATCACACTCGGTTTCACTGTAAAACATCTGGTAATTTTCAAAATAAAAGACTATTGCAGCGATGCGATTTCATATCTATGTAGATTACATCTATATGTGTGATGTCACATTGTTTTTCATGGCTTTAATCCTTGCAGTGGAGAGAAACAACATTATATATGACATCAAACAGCAATGTCAAACGTGAGTTCCTTCTTTTTGGTTTAATGGCGGACAGCATAAACAAACCGTGACCTTTGAAGTCTCGAGGGATCTTGTGATCTCGTGAGTCAAGCAAGGAGGATGGCAGAGAAGCGGCTGAGATTCTCCCGGTGTGCACTGGCGAGTAAACCGTTTTGCACAAATAACTAAAATAGCATTTAGTCAGTATTTCTGTCCCCTCATCTCATTCTCAATGATGCCAGGTGGAGAAATAGACAGGTGTGTTTTTACTATGGTGACCCTAATAAACCATCATTTAATTAGATATTGGCTATTGTTACAGTTTATTCATCATTTTGTCAGATTGTTTCACCCTTCAGAATTTCTTCAAACATTCTCTAGTTTGCTCTGAGTGTTCAAACACATGCACATCTGGGTAATAGCCTTTAGGAATTCGTGTCAGGTGTTTTAGCTCTGGATGGCAGTCCTCTGATGGACCGGGAACACAGCCAGAGTGGACCTCACCTTCCTCATGACAAGCTTCAGCTTTCCAACAACCATCAAGATGAAGTGAGTTTAAATAATGAATGAATGAATGAAAGGATTATATCTACTCTATCTCCTTTACTGCTCTTATTTAGAGCTAATCCAGACAACAGGAGTTTCAGGGTCAGCTGATGTTTGACACTTTTTTTAATTAATACAGTAAAAGAAAAATAGGGAAATTTAAATAATGTGCATCTCATGAAAAAGCATTTGAATAATTGAAAGGAAATCTTTGCATAATGTAAGTGGATGAGACTCTGCAGCCTGCTGTGATCAGACAGCACCACCCACCAAGTCATATTCAGCATAACTGCAATATACTGTCACTTTCTCCTTTCTCTTTCACTATTTATGCTGTGATAAGATCTTTGTCATTTGCACACACACACTTGGTCTGAGTACACTGGGCTTTGAGTCAAGACTTAGAGAATACAAGACAATACAGAAAAATGTAATCAAAGAACAAGAAACATTAAAAAACACAATTAAAATATGAAAGTGTTACTACAATCAGCTGTGGAAGTAAAAATGTATTGCACTTGAGCTCAGTATGCATTGGACTGGTAATGAGGTAGACTGGTGTGTTATTGCACCAGGACTGAGCAGATTCTGAGTATCATGAGGTTCTCTATTGTGTTGCTGCCATTATCCTGATTGTGGAGAGGTAGAAGCTGTTATAGAAGCAGGTTGTGTGTGATCATGCTGTCAGCTCTCCTGCGTCACAGACTGTACCATGACTGTTTGTGTCTGAGAAGGGCATGACCTGGAAGTAGGTGGTCTCTGTTGATTTTATTTTAGCTTTTTAATGCAGCTTGTTGTTTAAATGGAGTTCATCCCTGTGATTCCCTCTGCAGTTTTAATGACTTCCTGGAGAGTCTTCCTCTCTGCCTGCATGGTGCTACCGTACCACACAGTGATGCCAGAGGTGAGGATGCTCGCCAATAATCCTCTGTAGGCCTGGGTCAGGGGGCGGTCACTTACTCCTGCCTTCCCGAGTGTCCTGATGAAGTAGAGCCACTGCTGGGCTTTTATCACTGTTGGCTTTGGTGTTGGCTGTCCAGCTCAGGGTGGATGTAATGTGGAGGTCGAGGAATTTGTGGCATGCAGCTCTCTTAACCTCACTTGCGTTGACGTGGAGTGGTTGCAGATAAGGTTTTTCCTCCCATCCTCACCACCTGTAGCTGGTTTGTCAGAAAGTCCAGAATCCAGTTGCAGGTTGCTGGGACCCTGAGGTCGGCCAGTTTCACAGTCAGTTTTCCGGGTCTGAATTAAATACAGAGCTGTAATCCAGGTGTTGGAGTTATGACATCTGCAGATCTGTTGTAGGCAGTAAACAAACTGGAGAGGGTCAGTGGTGTCAGGGAGCTGGTTACTTAGGGACTGGGATGATGGTGAAAGCTTTGAATATGCGTGGGACCTCTGCTTCTATTAGGGACTGGATAGAGATGTTTGTGTACACACCAGCTAGCTGTTCAGCACAGGACCTTTGGTGATATTCCATCCAGGCAAGCAGCTTTGTGGATTCACTAGCTTTAGCGCCTTCGGTACCTGTAAGTGTGTTACTTGAAGAGCAGGGTCATCAGGGTGAGTTTGGTGGGGGTGTCAGAGTTGAGTTTGTCTTGTGTAAAAGGTGTTCAGGCAGTCTATTAGGGTGGCGTCTCTGGTTTCAGAGCCGGTTATGACGGCTTGGATACCCTACTTGCTGTGTGTGTTGTTGTCCTTATAGAGGCTCCCAAGTTTTTTAGAGTGTGACCTTGTTGCTGTTCTGGTGGTCTTTTACAGTTCATACCGGACACACTTGTAGACTGCCGTATTGCCAGACTTGAAGGCTGCCTGAGTTTGATCCTCACCCTTTAACCCTTTAACTCACCAGTTTTAGGTCACAAAAAAACTTAAAAAGTCACAATAAAAGTATTAATAAAATCTATATAATAATGTTGCTATTTAGACTTTTTTCATATTTTGTTTTGAAAATCACAACACATTTTTTAAATCCACTGCCAGGATGAGATCAAATGCATAGATGGTTCAATAGAAGCAATGAAAAAAGGGCTGCAAAGTTTATACATTTTGATACATAGTGGCATGCAACAATTGGCAAACAGATGCAAGATTAAAAGATTATCTTATCTCCAATAGACCCAAGTGTGCATTTTATCATTTCAAGCAACAAATTAGTTTCAAATCATGGGAAAAAAGTTAATAACACACACACACGCACACACACACACACACACACACACACACACACACACACACACACGCACACAAACATGACCGCGTGAAAACATTTGATCTGCGATAAATAAGTTTGCCATAATTTGTCTATAAAGATGGAAATTTTCAGCTACAACAAGCTTCTACAAGCAACAGCTCAACATTCTGTAATTTAAATCCAGAAATCCCCACAAATCAGAACGAGGCCAAACTCTGTCCCCATTTTTTCAGGTTCTGAGGAATCGCTGCAATTAGAAACAGTAAAAGTTGAGGACAGGTCAAGAAGACAAACTACAGTTTAAGAGAAATGTTCTCATAGGGTTGTTGGATAAATTAAAATTAGCCATCTCTAATGTGGATGCTCCATTTGTATAAAAGAACAAAGTTTAGAATCACACCTAAATTTAGGAATGAACTACTTTTTAGGGGGCTAGTTCAGAATATTGTCTTTGAACTTCTTCTTGGGTTTTTTATCTTTACCTAAACCTACCTACCTTTTTAGGTGCTTCTAAGGGACTCAGTAGCTACGTTTACATGGGCACAAGTAATCGGATTGAACGCCCTATCGGATCAAAAATTCGTCATGTAAACATCTCAATCGGAATATTCTGATCCGATTCGGCCTGATCCGAATGAAATTTCATTCCGATTGAGAGAGGTGGTTTTGTCCGATCGTCAATCCGATTGGCGTCCATGTACACAGCCATTCGGATTGTTGGGGTAAAATAATGCCCACATGTGTGCAACTTCAGTGTGCTCGATGGCCAAACGGCTAAAAATGCTGAGTTATACACTCAAGTGCATCTAAAGTGCATCTAAAAATGCAGGAAGCAGGAATTCACCGAAGCCAGAGAATAAGCAAATAAAATGCAAGGGAAAAGACGTGCGGACAAGATGGCGTTTGTTTACAATTTCTCTTCCGGGAAAGACAAGTCTGTGCATGCGCAAGCTATGGTGCGTGCATCGCGGCGTGATCGGATCATTCCAGTTAGTGTCCATGTAAACAGAGATTTGGGATTTACGATCAAACCAAGATTTGAATCGGATTGGGGACATTTGGCGCATCTAAACGTAGCTAGTGATTGACAGCTGGGAGTTATGCTTTATATGCTTCAGACACTATGTAGACTGGTTGTCTCAACTTTATGTTTCCTAATTATCTGTGTAGCAGAAAACTGGAACAGTTAAAGACCAAGTTCACTTGTTTTTTTTTATTTTTCAATACATTTGTCTATTGGCAACAAATGCAGGAAATAGGGTTAGAAGACTAGACACTTTTAGCCTGCATGTTTAGTGACTGATCATATTTCAAAAATAACTAGTAAAAAACAGTTTCTCTGTGTCTTGTGAACGGGGAAGGCTAAATTTAGCATCCAGGACAGAGCAGAGCACATCTTGACTAGTAGAAGCTAACCGTTAGCATTAGCAACTCAACAACACAGCAGAACTCCTTCAGGCTTGTTCGTGGAGACAAAACATCAAAGTTGCATTTTTACCCGAGAAAGAAGAACAAACAGAGGCGGCGGAGGAGCTGCTGCTGCTGTTAGCCAATCAGAGGCGAGACGTTTGCATATCATGAATATTAATGAGTAAAATTTGTAAAACCTGCCCCACACTCATCCGACTTCTACTTCCTGAAACAGGAGCACCGGAGCTTTTTTTTTTTTTCACAGAAAACGAAACACAAGACGTTCATTCATACTGGAGACCACAGCAGATTTAATGAAATATTGAGTTGATGACTCCTTTACAAAGTACTGAAGTCTTCTTGATGCCACCCATCGTATTAGTGTACAAGTGAGAAACTGCCTGGTGACTGTATTACATTTTAAGTTTTGGAAAGTGAAAACAACCTGTTTCTCTATTTAATAGGTGACGACAAAGATGGCTTTTTTTACTCTTCTGTCATCAACCCTTAGTGTCCTTCAAAGAGTTTCCCTGATTCTTATCCTAGATGTTAGTGGACAGGTTGGCCTGAGGAGATGGATCTTATTTGCATGTGTTTGTGTAGTTGTTTGGTTTTTCCAATGAAAAGGTCCAAAAACAGTCGTCACTGCTCTGAACCACAACACTACTCAGCTCCTGTTCGGGTGTTCTGCCCTTTGGATGAGATGTTTTTTGTTGCTGGATTAAACGAAAAAGGCTGTTTATAGCTGGTGTTCCTTCAAGTCACATTGCATCACATCATCTGCATTATGGTGGCATTTGACCAATAGTAAAACTTTAAAGATAGAATTCTGATCAGGAACTAAACAGCTGACTAGGAAGGAAATGAAGACTAGAGAGTGAAGTCTGATGCCTCCTTATCTCATGTGGACTTGAACCACAGAATACTGAAAATAATCCTATTTGGTAACTCACAAGACTTCAGTTTTTTATCCACAAAAACTTTATCATTCATCCCTGTTTTAATTTGCATAAAAAGTGAACCTTCTGCTGTGAAGTGTGTAATGAATTTATAAATGATTTTATTGATCTGAGGTCCACACATATTTGAGTTTCCCCCATTTAATGTGGACAAAGTTTTAGTTTGAGGTTCAAACTGTAAACCATTTTGCTGGTAATGAGCATAATATTGATTTTTTTTGATGAGCATGAAGCCTTTACCATTTTAACAGAAATATGTTGTTTTCTGTTGGCACATTGCAGAGCAGAATGTTTTAATTCTCTCTAAAAGTGGTAACTGAGTGACCTTATTGTGCAGCAATGCCAGTGCACTGTTAGTGTGCTTACATTAGATTTTACCATTAGACAAAGAGCAAACCAGCAACTTGAGAGCAGAATTTTCTGAGGGGACAAAATGGATAAGAGGGTCTCAAACTGCAAAAAGTGAGTCCATGATGAGCTTTGTAGAATAGAATAGAATAGAATAGAATAGAATAGAATAGAATAGAATAGAATAGACTTTATTGATCCCACAGTGGGGACATTCACTCATTAAGGCAGCACATACACTTAGAGAATAGGAAAAAATAATACAGGTAGATACACAAAGGCAATATGCTATTATTGTAACCTTCAGCAATTAGAATAACAAATAAAAATAGAAAACTGAGTTTCTAAAAAGAAACAGCATAAAAGACAGACATACTAATGTGCATCCAGGTTTTGCACATATACTGATGTTAGCGTGTAACAGGATAATGCCAGTAACAGGTAAACTGTGGAGTTCTACACTCTTACTGCAGTGGGAATGAATGACCTACGGTAGCGTTCTGTTTTACATCTTGGATGTCTCAGTCTGCCACTAAAGGAGCTGTCCATGGCCTCCACAGTGGAGTAGGTGGGAGGGGTTTTCCAAGATGGAGGTCAGCTTCTAGTGTTAATGGTATTGTGCCTGAAAAATTAAAATGAAACGTGAGTGGGAAGTGCACATGTATTATTACACTAATGACGCTCATTTATTGTCATATTTAGCAATGATGCTTCGTAATCATAAGCTTTTGGGGGAATTTTGTTCCTTTGTAAGGTATAAATGCTATAAAAGGTACACACCACCCAGATGTACCTGCATCTTACACATCTGGTAATGACATCTTTAATATCCACACAGAAAAAAACAACAGCATCTGTAATAATTAAAAAAATATTTTTAAATTCTGCTCTAGATCCAGCATTAGTTTTGTCTTCTCTGGGCTACTGTAGAGGGGGGTAATGGAGGATTTCCATACAGATTATTTCCATGCTGTTGTGCTCTAATGAAACCAGAAGCACACTGTTATGTCACATTATTTACCAGTATGTCTTGTAAAACTACACCTGCTAAATCAGCATGTAAATAAAACCCAGATCCAGCAGCAGAAACGTTAGGAATGTTTGCTCGGATGAACAGAAATCTAAAAATCATGCTCTACAAAACTTTTAAACTCGATATTCATTTTTATTTGCAGAAGATTAATTTATATGTAATGACTCTTAAATACATCAGTGGTAATATGCTCCAAGTTCATTAACAGTCATTACTTATGTTCGCCAGTTTTGCTTGTTTGATTTAAATAAATTTGCAGCCTGATATTCTACCCAGCTGCTCCTATCCATTATTGAGAAAAATGGAGAGGAGAAAAGAATCTCGTGTGAAGAAGTTTTACTCTTTAATTAGACTCTGCTCTGCTCTGAGACCACAGCGCTGGGTGCAACCATAGACCAAAGTAACATCTCATATGAATTTATGTCTGAATTTAAGACTTTTGATGAATAGAATGTTCAGATTTTAGCACAACCTCTACGTGTTTCCATCGCTGTCCAGGAATGCGTCTAAGTCCATTCCAGTCTGTCTGTTCGCCTGCCTGTCTGCCCCTCCTCAGACCATTTGCATATGCTCACACCCACACACTGACTTTTTTTGCATCAGCAATGAGCTACAGAGATCACACATTAGAGGCTCTCCGCGCCCCCTCATCCGTAATATCATCTCACTCTGTCTCCACTTGATTCCAGTATTCAGCTGCTGGCAGCGAGGAAATTCGCTGTGAGACTGGGCTGATGCCAGAGACTCTCCACGGAGGTTCACTTTTCTTTTCTTTTCTTTTTTCCTAACCACAGGAGCCCATTAGGTCATACATTTATTACTCATGACAGACTGAGGAGGAGAAGGAGGAGGCAGTAATAGATGAGGCGTCCAAAAGTTACATTTCCATCTGAAGGAAACGTGGTGAAAAGGAACGCACTATGCTTTCCATCTTGACTGATATATATTATTTTATTTCTATATTTTTTTTTCTCTGTCTGGACTGAACTGGACCTGCAAGCAATTCTTTTATTAATTCTGATGAGCCTCATATTTTTGTGTCAAGCTATTTGCAGAAGACAAATCTGCAGAGCATCCAGTGAAGACAAACCTAATGAAGCTGCTGTGATGCTCGGCTCATTTATCCTCACGCACTCTAACTGTGGCGCTGACTTGGTGTCAGGACTTTTGAGGTGCTTTGTAGCTAAAAAATATCCTAAATGATGATTGTTGTTTGTGTTCTGCTGGTATCAAAATAGATGGTTTATTGCAGAGGAAATAAATAATTCAAACAAAAACAATGGTGTTTTTTTTTTTGCTGCCAGTTTTCTGCAAAAAACATCTCATCCTGTACAGTCATGGCAGCTGTCTCACTCCACAAGTTGTCTGTTTTTCCTGTGTGTATGAATGAGATCTTCCATTAGTGGACCAACACACACACACACACACACACAACTTGTTTTGCTTCTCCATCTTGAGCCAGCCAAACCCAACATGATAGGTTGGAACAATGGGGAGGATCCCTACCAGCAGTGAAGAGATAAGGTGTATCCAACAAGCACTAATGACTGAACAATTTCTCTCAGAATTTGCTCATCTATATTTTGTGCATCATTTGCTCCCACAAACTGCTTCATCTCAGCATCAGGTTTCACAAAGAAAACATTCTGGTCAAAATATGCATTTAAAGTCATTGGCCAGAGGCAAATTTCCTTTGAATCATGTGTAAAAATGTATTAAAACCTCAAGTGAATTTTTGGGGGGGATTTCCACAGCTAGGTTTTTAAGAAAATCCAGTGTTTTTAAAGGAACGCTAGTCCGTTTTGGCTTGTTTTTAGCACCCCCTAGTGTTCATTGGCAAAAGCGTTTGTCTTTTTAACACCTTAATCTAACTGCTGAATCATCTCCTCAGCCTTCATTAGTGTCTACAGGAGCGGTTCATCACTAAATCAAACAAATCAACTGTGTTCATGATTTAAAACATGCAGGAAACATGCTGGAAGCAGACTGCAGCACCAGGCATGTCAGCTCAATTTTTTTTCTAAGTCCCAACAGACCAGACCGGCAACTCTAAAGTTGCAAGTGGAATACTCTGGCCACAAAGGGCGATAGGGGCTGGGTGGCCTTTCATTAACCCTGTAAAGGGTCGTTTTAACACATACTGGCTCATGAAAATGATTTAAAAATATGAAAAATTTGCAAAGTATCCCTTTAAATAGCGTGGCAAAACTGGAGGAAGGCTTCCGGTCTGAGCGTTAAGCCAGCGATGACATTTTACAAGAAACTCCTCAGACAGCTAGAGTGTAAACAGTCCTGCAGCTCGGTATTTCTGCATTAGCATTATAGCAGACAACAATGTCAGATGTAGCTTCTGAAACCTCTGCTAGTCGGTCAGATATGTTTTGGATCTTCTTGTCCTCACAAACAGTTTTATAACTTTAATGTTGCTACGTTAGTCAGAATTGCGTGTAGGACTCTGACATATGGCTCAGACTTTTCGCTGCAGCTGTAAACGCAAGTTTCTGTAACCAAAATACAGCTAATCACCTAGTAGCACCAATAGCTAAGCCTTGTAAGACGTATTTGAGTGTTGTATGCCCAACATAGTTCCTCAGTGTTTAGAGAGAATTTTTATTTTCTATAATGATTTATGACATAATTGCTTAACAAATGAAAAACTGAACCCAGTTTATATTTTTATAGATGATAAAGTGTAGTTAAACTGCATTTCTAGAATTAACATGCAGAGTCTAGCCAATAACTTTAAAGTCCAGCTGGTCTGACCAGTTTGCACTCTTTTAAATATGAATACAGTTGTCCTCATCTAAATATGAGCTTCTACCACAAATACAGCTGACACAAAATAAAAAATAACAGATAAGAATCAGAATGTTCACCAGAGAAATGTGTCTTATCTCTATTATCCTACAAGATCATTTATTTGGCTTCTGAAAAAAAGATGTCTGAAGATCGTCACTGGACAAGAAGTTAAAGCAAACTTTTCCTGACACGCCTGACCTCTTTTTATGAAACCAGCAGACGGCAAGTTGCTTCTCTGCCTTGGTCTCTTTTTTTGAAATGCAAATGCCCCCAATTCTCAGAGGACAGTACATTTATAAATACGTGTTGTAAACAGTTCAGCTTTGAACTAATCAGAGGTCTTTTGCTCTAGCAGCAATTGATATAAATAGGGAAAGGTTTTCCTTTAAACGAATGCATAATGCCTCATTTAAATTGCACCGGAACAGAGATGTGTTGTTTGGATGAAGTCAGTTTGAGGCTCAACTCTCTGTCTGCAACAACCTTAAGATGTAGAAAAATGTGCAAGATCCACAAAAACATAGAATTGGTTAATAAATTTGCCCTCAGCATGCTAGACCATAACATTCGCTTCAAAAAAGATAATTATAAGATCATGATAATTCTTCATTAACTGACACATTTGAGCTTGGAAAATGGATTTATTCATCTTTGAGACAGACAGAAATGATTTCAAGTGATTAATAAGGTTCTGTAAAAATTCTGGATGAATAAATCTTTTTGCTTTTAAAAGAGAAAATGATACAGTGAGCTAAACAGACTCAAGGCAGCAAGGGTTGTAAAGAAATATTTTTTAAATAATGCCAGTATGGAGTATGAAATTATAGATTTATGGCCTTTATGCTTTATGTTAGATGTGCTGCACGTTACAGCGTATCCACCTCACACCACTCATTATTTTTAATTAGAGGCTCCTATTGTGTTTAATACAGCTGTGCTTTGTGTCAACAAGTGTTCACACTTTCACAATCACACCGGCTATCACCTCCTCGTGGAAAATGTAATTGGACCATGAACTGATTTAAGGATCAGTTCATGTTTAACACCTTAATGGAACACTGTTGTCAGATTTGTGCTATTATAACCAACATTACTGACTCAACTGTGAAATGAGAGCTGGATGAGTAATAAGAGATTTATAGAGACATTGTGCTCAATCGTTTACGGTTTCATCCGGGAAAACCAATGTTTCGCCTTTTTATCTTCACTTTTTCCATCCACTCAACCTCAAAAAGTCTGAGGACTTTGGCTTTAGCACTTTTTGTACACCTTGATACATATTCAAATTTTGTTTGACTGACTCTTATGAATTATTTCTGTTCTTCTTTGACAGAAAATACCTGAAAATAAGCAGAAATGAGTTGTCTCGATATGTGTCATTAGTTGAATTATTATTTAACAGGTTATTTGTGGGATCCAATATAAAAAAAGTTCATATATTGAAACATATTAACTAGACTGAAACATGCAGTATTGAAGTTGAAGGCAAAACTTAACAAGCGCCCTCTAGAGGCTGGCGAAAACTAATAAATGCAATGTTTTCCCTATTAAAACTACAACACCCTGCATCATTTTTTTTTAAAGAGGGCATTTACTCATTAATCTGCTGTGGCTTCTAATAAGCTCAACGCTATGTGAGTCCATTTCTGTGCAAAACAAATCTATGACACTCATGATGTGAGAAGTGGAAGTTAGCTGGAGAAGTTTGGGATGGTATGGGGGGTGGCAGGAATAAGAGTCATTAATATTCATGATATGCAAATATACCATACCAACAGCAATGTGACTCTTCCGGTGCCTTCATTTGCTCCTCCTTCTTGGGGAAAAAATGCAACGTTGATGTTTTATCTCTGTAAATAACCTGAACACACTCCAACATGTTGTAGAGTGGCTAATGCTAACGGTTAGCTTCTGCAGTCACAAACCATGGTGAATGAGTTCATGAACTCAAAAACCTCCCTGTGATGTAGATATGTGTGGCTTTTTCTGACCCAAGTGTTTCCCAGCAAATATGGGTAGAAAACCATTTTCACCTTCTGCATGCACATGAAACTCAGTGATCTATTGTGTTTCCAAAAGAGAACGTATTATACATTTCTCAGTGAACCTCACCTTTGATCCTCTACACATCACCATGACTGGGAAATTATAACTTTTCTTTTGAACAATGAAAACAGATGGAGACAGTTGGTCCATCCAGTTTTACAGGTTTGGTTCCACACAAATAAAAAATATAATAATGATTTACTTGCTTATAATTTAATCATATAAGATGACAGATCAGATCAAATTTCAAACATAAATTTGGTTCCCCTGTATCTCGTTTCAGACACCATTTCTAATAACACTCGAGAGTGTCTTCCTCATTCATGCAAAAGAGCTCAAACAAATGCTGATGGCATACTGAAACCTGTTTAGTATGTTTAAATTTGACCTCGGTATAAAATGTGAGCGTAATGGCTTTCAGTGGAAGCACTTGCCCATTTAATGTGCCTTTTAGAAGCTTGAATGGTCCTGAATGTTACTGGAGGGGAGGGGGAAGCGTGGAGGACTCATAAGGTTTTAAATCGAGGGCAGGGAGCAAGAAAGATTAGAGAAGGAGTAGGAGAAAGTGGAGGAGGAAAAGAAGGAGGGGTAGACTTTGTAGTTTGCCTGTGACAGGAGGGAAAAAAAGATTTGAAAGAGGGAGCTGGAGCAGAGAAGCAAGCAGGGAACCTTCAGAGGGGCAGAGAAGCTGAGATGATTATGGTAAATGATAGACAGCTGCAGGGCTTGGATGAGCTGTAATGATAAACGATACATAATCTGAAGCACATGAAAATCATGAGTCCAGATGATTGACAGATGGGCCAATTGGTGGAGGACGAGTGGCGAAGGCGGGCTACAAGTCATGACGGAGTCAGAGTCCATCATTGCAGTTGCCAATGTATTTGTCAGAGATAAATCTGAGCGCCCCGCATGACAGACGGAGCGGGCTGTGTGCGTTGAATGGAAAGTGATGGAGCGCGCTGAGTCTCTAATGTCACCACAGGAGAACATTTCACGTCAGGCTGGAGTAAATTATGGTGCTAAACACTTTTTCTAAGCAGCCTGTAGTTATTTTAGAGAAGCATGCACAAAACGGAAAGCAAAAAATGAATTAAGTTATACACACTTATAATAATAGAATGCTTTTTAAGTCATTACATTAGGTGAAAATGACTACAGCCTCTGAAACACTAAACGCATCACAGTTAAGAGATTAATGGAAGCACTTCAGAATCGATGTGCCCGCGAAAAGCTTTATTAACAACTCTAAGTGTTATTTTTATGTTAATATGACTTTCTAGACACAAAGTGTATGAATGGATGATGAAACACCCTGTATTCAAAACTGAATAAAAACTCTTTATTTAATTTCCACTGAGTGCTAAATGTGACCATTTGATTTTTTTTCTGGCTTTCAGAGGTATTTCATTGAAACTACAAACTCAAATTTTATATTAGTTGGTTGAGAGGCGCTGTGAGACCAAAAAAGGAAAATATTTTTGATTTATTCCACAGACTAATTCCATTGTTTTTAAAATGTAACTCATCTTTGATGAAGACACCTCTGTTGCTGATGATAGACAAACAAAAAGTGCAATTTATTCATCCATTCATCATGTAACACCCAAGGGCAGCATCATAAATGTACGTCCCGTTTAGTCACGTTCATCATCGTATAAACATGAGCTGAAACATAAATAAAGATTTAACTGATGAATCTGACTAAGTGATGTGTTGCACTTTAATCTCTTGTTTGGAGTAGTGGGTGATCACACTGGAGTGGTCCAGATTCTACGGCAGCGTAGCTGATCATGCTTCTTTCTACACTCCTCTCTTGTGTGTCCCACAGGGTACAGCTTTAGGCCCCTTCTTTTTTCACTGTATTTGCACCCACTTGGTTCTGTTTCTGATTAAACTTTCTAGATCAAGTCCAGCTGAAAAGTATAAATGTCTCTAAGTCTTACTGTCTCTAAGTGCTACTGGGGGGGGGGGGTTGTTACTTCATCCACTGACCATTTCTAGACCATGCAAAAGGCTGCCAGGACATTTAACAACCTCCTGTCACTGGTACCCTATTTCTTCAAGGATTAGTTTTAAGATTCAGTTATTGGAATTTAAAGAGGACCTAGAATGTAAATCAACATTTTCCTTGTTGTTGTTGAATAAAGACAGCTTGGGTGGTAAAAAGTAGCATGCCAAAAGGTCAAAGCCATGCGTGACCTACTTTTTATGTAAATTAGAAAGTTGAAAAAGGCGAGAGAAAAACTTCTGATCTGAGAAAGCCTTCCTTAACACGTCATAAGGGGGAGCCACGCCTCCTCAAACCTGCATGTCTCCAGTGTCTGAGGCCTTCTGGGGAAACCAACCAATCAGCAAGCAGCTCATTATCATATTCATGTCCTGGCCGAGTGGGAGGGGCAAACAGCTCTTTTTTACAGTAAGACTGGTTTAAGGGTTTTAGAATGGCCTGTATCAGGGCTCCTGGGACAGATGAAAGCCAAAAGAACACTTATTATGCTGTGTAGAGGCTCAAAGCTGTTTTAGATTGTTGATTAACTCCATTCTAGGTCCTCTTTAAAATCTTTCTGAGCTGTCACAGCCTTGTACCACCTTTTGATTAATTTTACAATAAGGGTCCCTTTATTAACCTTACATAGTGCATTAATAAGCTATTAAATAAAGTATTAACAACTGCTTAAAATAATGTCAATATTAAGTAATACATTATTAAGCAGACACCCCCCCCCAGCCCCTTTGTCCTAACCTTAAGGACACTTAAAAGATAACAATATTGGTGAATGTTAATAAAGGGACCCTCATTGTAAAGTATTACCCAGCTTTATTTATTTTCTATTTTATATAGAATTGCTTTTACTCATGTTTTATACATTTTATTATTTAATTCTTATTTTATGTCATAAAAATGTTCTCATGTCTTATTTTGTGCCTTTATTGTAGTCTAAAGGACTCTGATTTGTAACTGGGAGGTTTTAAAGTGTTTTGATATGGATTGGATAAAAAACAACTTCAAATGTGTTGGAGATTTTACCATAAATGCTGAATGTTTGGGGTATGAATCATATCAGAGCAATATTTTCTTACAGGTAGCTTGTACAGCTACCTGAAGGTGATGTGAAAAAAAGAGTGTAACCTGTTTACAGTGAACCCATCTCTATGTAAGACTGCAGCTGGACTGAAGATAGACTCTGTCCCAGCAGATGGAGACTACATTATTCCAACAGAAAAAAACAAGCTTTTGTTTAGAGCACAAGCACAACCAGTTCATGCTATAATGGAGAAGCTGCAAGCTATTTTTACCAGTAATTTAGCGGAGTGAAAATTGTGTGATGTCTTTGTGTTTTTGTAAATTACACTCATAGTCAGAGGGATAATGAGTTATGATTTGACAATTATGCTTCTATTTTTATTTAGATGCAAATAAAGAGGATAAAGGTCATTTACAACATTTTGTACTGGTAAATTTAGGGTTAATTAAAAATAATAAAATAATATTAATAAAAAAAACATTCGAGTTGTGTGTTTTTTTTCTGCCAGTCTGAATCTACTGTGTAGAAAACAGTCAACAGTTCTCTGGCAGGTGGATCATGTTGTTTTGAATTTGATCTGCAAACCTGGACCTACATGTAAAAACAGTACCAATAGCTGGGACTATAAGAAAATATACAAACATACACATTTTACTGCAATATATCCTTTGAATAGGGTGTAATCTTGTCATCTTACAGTGTATACAATAATAATAAACCACAGCAACATAAGCAGGCAACATATGTAGCCTTCCAGCTGATGCTTTGGGAAAGATATCATATATGGGATCAGTCATATTATAAGTTACCCATTTATTTTACTTTTTATGTCCGATTCATATAACAATCCTTTTCATAACTATGATATTTCTTGCAAACACCAAATTTACAGCTTGTTTTTATCTCCAACAGTACGATGGTCCTGCTCACAATGCATTGTGGGTAGCATGTGATGTCCTGATCATTTACGCATAAAGTTTAGAATTCAAATTTTCAATCAATATTTCTCAGTGTCTAATAAAAAGATTTTTTTAATCATCTCATATGTGGTTTTTGGATGCTGCCAAAGTGATTTCTAGCACTAGTTGACATCTATTATGATGAGTAACCATGGCAACGGAGGCTGATTGAGCTTTGCCAAGCCACACAAGTGTCTGATTTATAAAATGATCCCTGAAGAGTTCAAGAAGAAACATGTTGGATGTGATGTGGTGGACAACATGAAATAATAGGGGTGGATGATTAAACATTTTACTTTATTTTAAGACGAATGAAAGAGTAAAATGGATGCGTTTTACAGTGATGTGTTTTACTGGGCCTTGGCTGCAGGATTCTGAACTCCAGTGCCTTTGGCGTGGCATGTAGAAAACACAATTGGATGCCTTGAGTTTTCTTTGGTTTCTTCAGCTTCACTGCAATCAGGAGAGGTGCAGAATGTCCCTCCTGCTTGCAATGGCCTGAAGTAATGGCTCTATTCACCTTTTGTTTGTTGAGTGCATTTTTCTTTGATTTCTTTTCTCTTTTACAGCGTTTCCAAACAACCCCCCCGAAATAACAGTGTTTTACTTTGGTGATTAATAAGATGTCAATTAAAGTCAAGATTGTTATCCTGTTCCATTGCAGCGAATGTAGCCTCACATTTTTCACTGAGAGAATTGTTCCTGTGACACATTCACTTCTTGTCTTATCTCAGGTTGTTTTGACATACTGTCTCTGATTCATTTACCCATTCTATCCTTAAAGTTCAGGTTGTTAGAAGTTAAAAAAAGGACTAAAAATATGCACTTTTTCTTTTAGCTTCCTTTTACCCAGTACTGACATAGAAATTCTTGCTCTTGCCATGATTAAGGACAAATATTGATGTTCAAACGATAGATAACTCGATACAATTAAGCAGATTTTAAATTAAAAACAAAGATTTTGATTTTTTTTTATTGTTGAGTTGCTTTATGATGGTTGGATTCCACGTCGGTCTCAGTCTAGTCAATTTGGTTGAAACCAATGTTTCCCCTAAACTATGTTTGATGGTTAACGTCTATAATAGCGCCTTTCACAGTTGCTAAAAACAGATTGTGATGTAATGTTGCAATGCATTCTGGGAGGTAGCCCTAGACAAATAAGTGTGCATTTTGCATGAGTACCTATGGGTCTGAGTCACTCCACTCATCACAAAGTTGTTGTTTCATCAAACGGGAAGAACCTAAGCACCGCTGTTGGAGGTTGTGCAAATTGGACACTATATCCCCGCATCCGATGTCCGGGGAGACATTTTTTGTATTCCTTTTCCAAATCCAGGTAAGGTCCGCGACAGTATGACTCAACTATGTTTGTTCCGTACATTTTGCCAATGGGAAAGTTCCTACGTGCGAGAATGAAGAGCCGATACCAGCAACGCTCACAGATGTGGAGTTACTCAGGAGGCGGCGGTGTAAACAAAGGGGCCCAGCTGAACATCTCAGCCAAACAGCATGTCCATCCAAACGTGTACGGAAAAGATGGTATGTAAAAAGCAGTGGCACAAATGATTAAGAGTAAAAGGAAAAGTGTTTTGAGAAAATGTTACTTGAGCACTGAGCAGAAAGGTTTGAATTTTGTTTCCGTTTATTTGTTTTTATCGACGTACACGCACTCTCTGCATGTTTTTTTCAATTGGCAAAAGCGGTTTGTTTGTCTAGCGTTAGCACCCAGCAGCACTGGCGCAATGATGTCAACTGTAAAGTACACTATTTTGAACAAATGTTAAAAAAAGGAAAAGTTACAAATCAATAAAATGATTTAATAAAATAAGTGATTGGAATCAAAGAATAAGCACTCTAAACAGAAGCTGATAAGGAAGTGGAGAAATTCAGAAATAAAAAAAATAGATGAATCAGTGAAACTTTGTATACAGAACTGTTGGCTGGGTGAACAGATTGTTGATTAAACTGAGTCAAAGACAGGGACAGTCACAGAGACCTACTACATCTGAGTCATGCTGGAAACACCAGAGACTCAGTGCCTCGGGTGTGTGTGTCTGCACTCCCATGAGATTCCTTGTAACTTTAACAAACCTTCTTTTTTTTTCCTTTTTCAGAGGCAAACATGTGATTATGCAGCTAACTATGCTTCCAGGCAGGATGAAGGAGAGTCTCTGAGGATCTGTGTCTCTTCTCAAAGAGCAAAGCCTTGCAATTTTAATAAAAGCACAACACATTCTGTACAATAAATGCAAGTTAACGAGCACGCCATGGACCTTTTCTTAATCTCACTGGGCTTTTTTTAGACTTACTTGCACAGTTCTGCACAACACCTGAATGGTTTTAATGATTTAAGACATTTTTGCCCTTCTAGCAGCAGAAATTATCAGTTGAGGTGAGTTGATTTTGTCTCGCTGACTGTTTACTGCCTAAGAGTTTGGAGGAAGAAGAGGTGAAGAAGAAGCAGGGATTTTGGTTAATCCCGCTTCAGGAGGAAGGAAATGCAATTTATGATTGATTAGGCAGAATGATTAGATTAGGGAAAATGCTCTTTTGAAGTGAGCCCAAATACGTTAGCACACCGAGGGCTAACCCCTCCACCAGAATTTACTTGGAAATCACAATGTGAAATTTTTTTTTTGAATAACCTGACATGGCAAACTTTTAACGTTTGCAATTCTACATGTGTTGGATGGATGCATCACTAACTAGTGCAATAAGGAAGCAGCAGTGGTTACATGTCCAGTTGAACAAAGATACAAAAAGGTCACCTGCAATGTCCTCTGACGTTTTGTTTGCACTCTTGTGTTGTACACACTAGACAATAAGCCAAGCCTCTAACACAACCGGTTCTGTGTGTGTAATCCATGCACAAGTCTAGTGTACATCAATAAGCTTTGACATTTAAAGATACATCATCAGAAAATCACAAAAATAGTCATTTATACAAATGAATTATTTTTGTTTTTATTTACAAATATTTTCATATAAGAATAAAGACAACAGATGCATTCAATAAAACCCAAAGTGTTGCAAGACTGAAAATTATTTTTTTAAAATACAAAAAAAAGTCAAACATAAAAGAAAACAAAAAAAGGACTTAAAATGTGACGTCCCTACGGAATCTTTAAAAAAAAAAAAGAAAAGACGAGCATCCAGAGAAGCATGCGGCAAGTTTAGACAAGAATAACTAGAGTTACAATTTAAAACATTGCATTACAAAGTATATCACTTCATAAAAGTTTTGATATAAGTTGGAAAGTCTTATATGGTAAGGCTTTTTTTTGTTTTTAATTACTATTATTATTTAATTTTTTTTTTTTCACAGAAAACATTTGTTGTGTTTTTTTCTCTCCTTGATTTTTGTGAATTCAATATTATTTAACCTTGTTCGAAATAAAAGAATAAAAAAAAAGAATATGACGTTCAACTTTTTTCAACACCGAAACATCCTTTCCTAATTTAATCAACAAACTGACCCCAAGTCCATCCAAATTTAATTATTTGCCATATGCCAATATACTAACTTGTAACATGTTGAACAAAAAATGGACAAATTATTGTGAAAGAACCATTCTACTCATCTAGAATTATCTCACAAATCACATTTATTTGTTTAGCACCTTCTACCACCTTAATGGAAGCCCAAGGTGCTGAGCAGTATATAAAAACATAGACAGTAGATAAAAGACATAGATAAACAGATAAAGGAGGATAAAAATAAAATAAGAACAATAAATGGATAAACACAAGTAACAGCAATAAAAGCAATGCAAAAAAGCAAAAATACAAAAGCCATTGTCAACGTTGTTGGGGGAAAGCCAGCAAGTAAAAATGGGTCTTTAAACGAGACTTAAACACCTGAAGAGATGGAACTTGCTTCACTGCTAGAGGGAGCTTGTTCTAAAGGGTTGGTGCCATTACCCGGTCCCCCTTGATCTCAGTTTAGAACGTGGAACTTCTAGCAACTCCCGCCCAGCAGAGCAAAGGGCCTGAGAGGGGACACGCCTGTGTAACAACGCAACCAGATGCAACATTTATCATTGTACTTTGGGCACAACTCCTGACAGCATGGACTTTTTAAAGATCCTGGATCAGTTTTGGACATCAAACCTATTTTAGCCTAAATATAACTGCTGTGTACTAGAAAGAGCTGCATAGGCTGAATTTTCTGGGGACAATTAGCTTGAAGTAGGCAAAACACTGTTCATTGAGCCTATAATCATCATTGATATTCATTTGGAAAGGTAACCTGTCAAATTACAACAAAGGTGCTCTGACCTGCGTTGCAAAAACAGACAGAATATAGATGCACAACAACTTTCCAGAAACTTGGGACAGGCAACTAATAAAGAAAGCAATGAGTAGGTATTTTATTTGGAAAGGCTATGAGAGTCTATGGGAGGAACGTGTTCCTCAGGAGCCAACAATTGAAGGAACACTGCAGTTTTGGCTTGCTTTTAGCACCCCTAGTCTGTTATAAAAGCGAAACACCTTAAAGGAAAAGTTCGCTTTTTTAGACATTAAGTTTTATGTGTTCCTTCACCCACCCAGTGCTCTGTAAACTTTGACCCATTTCACACACACCCCCCTGCTCAAAGATTTTCAGGGGAGAAGTGATTCAGAAAGGTAGTTCTGGCTAGTTTCGGGGCGCTTTATCTGCGCCGTTTAGCCTCACAAAAGGATTAGCCTCTGAAAGCATGGCTAATTTGCATCTCACAAACAAAGAGAAAAAATTTACAACGTCACATTACAACGGGACTAGTTTTTGTCATTCGTATCCCTGCGCCGGTCACCGCAGCTATAGAACGGGCTCGTGTCTGGCTGCTAATCCTAGCTGTATGAGTGAAACAACAACTTCTAAAGTCACTTAAAAGTAGTTTTTCTTAAATATATCGAGCCATGGTGCATACCTGCAGGTTCCCGGGTTGTAACAATAAGGATGTTACAGGATCACCTTTTCGGTTTGACACTTTTCCTGCTAAGGACGTTTCTCTAAGGCATCAGTGGCTTTTAGCAATCGGCTACTCCAAGGATACT
>SSNS01000363.1:438935-630399 GCA_006937985.1 Aphyosemion australe
GCTGGAACGAGTCAAAACCTTTCGTTTGTGCAGTGCACACTTCAAAGAGGATGATTACATCAGGAAAAAGTTCGGGAAAAGTGAAAGACTGTTTTTGAAGAGTTCGGCCGTACTAGAAATCTGGGTAAGTTTTGTTTTTAAAAAATGATTTGTTCCGCTATGTCTGCTGTATTCATGCAATCATCTTCGCATTTTAGCGCATTATTTATGCAATCATCTTTACACCGATGGTTGATCATAGACTGCAGTAGCTTTGTCAACAATCTGTGTTGATGTGTGTGTTTTGTGTAGCAAATGCAGTTCTTCATCCGTGTACTCTGGCTCATAAAGGTATCCTAGTAGTAAAATAAGTTTCTTCTTCATCTGATATAGTGTTAAAATGAAATTCGTCATCAGATGAGACGGAGTCTGACATGTTTTCGGCATTCGGCAGTGAAACAGCTGACATACGAAGCGCTGTTTAATATCCGCGGGGACCGGCGCAGGGATACGAATGACAAAAACTAGTCCCGTTGTAATGTGACGTTGTAAATTTTTTCTCTTTGTTTGTGAGATGTAAATTAGCCATGCTTTCAGAGGCTAATCCTTTTGTGAGGCTAAACGGCGCAGATAAAGCGCCCCCGAAACTAGCCAGAACTACCTTTCTGAATCACTTCTCCCCTGAAAATCTCTGGGCAGGGGGGTGTGTGTGAAATGGGTCAAAGTTTACAGAGCACTGGGTGGGTGAAGGAACACATAAAACTTAATGTCTAAAAAAGCGAACTTTTCCTTTAATCTTACTGATGAAATGTTTCCTCAGCCTTCATTAGTGTCTACAGGAGCGGTTCGTCACTAAATTAAACAAATCAGCTGTGTTCATGATCTAAAACATGCAGTAATCACGCTGGAAGCAGACCCCAGCGCCAGCATGTTGGCTAGCCATTTTACTATTGACTAACAGTGTTCCTGGTAAATAATATGACCAAGATCCTGAGTGGAGGAATCATATGGCCACAGCGAAAGACTGTAGCATGTCGGAAAACTCGAATGCGGATTTGGAGCGCTGGGTGATCACAGACAGAGGCACCACACGAGCGCGCCCCCCCCCCCCCCCCCCCCCCCCATCACGGACAATGGAGGGACACCACATGAGCGTGCACACACACCCCTATCACGGACCGCCACAGAGGGACACCACCTGACCAACAACCCCACACCCCTGCTCTCACACATGGAATAATGCAAAAGTTGGCAGCCCTGAGGAAGGAACTTGTGTAGAGATAAGAAAGCATCAATGCCTGAGAGTTTGCCCGGTGAGAGGAGAACTAATGTGGGTATAGGGTGAGTGTATGATCGGTGACAGAACGGGACGTGATCACTACCGCCTGACAAACATATTTAGAAATAATTTCAAACCCAGGGAAAGTAAAAACATGCACAAACAAAACATATTAGGTCTGCTTCATCATCATCATCTATCTATAAAGCACCTTCTTACATTATTCATGCCCAAAGTGCTGTAAAAACACTCCAATTGTGTACAGTTAAGAACAATTTCACTAAAATAAAATAAAAAAATCCAATCTGAATCCTTATTTGTTTCGGAGCTCTCGTGATTCAGAAAACTCCCGATGTTGACTCTTGTTTGACCTCTATTGTGGTCGGATGTTCTTTTCTTTTTTTAAAAGAACCTATATGTCTAAATATTACTTTTGTTAATGTAGTCCAATGTTCTTTATATGCCAATTTGAACTTGCTATGGATTTTATAAACTACATTTTTAATAAAGCCATGTTTTTATATTGTTTAGCCTTGAAAAATACACAGCGTGCTCTACTCTAAATTCATAGTCACGACTGTTTGAGAATCGTTTAAACTCAAACCCTCTCCGCTCAACCAGAAAAAGGAAACGAAAATGAAAGAAGAAAAACAGGACGAGGGAAACACGGACGTTGATTGTCACTATTAGATACGCCCAACTTACTCCGTCTCGAGGTATAGAACTACTTTTTATCTCCGCACTTCACTTTAAAAATCAGATATATGAAACTTGCAATATAATGGCTTAATGCAAACTCTATCAGGAATAAGGTAAAAGGTTAGGATGCTCAGCTACAAATTGAATGCTGTAAGTGTATGATATGAGATTACAGTGGTCACATACGCTTACAGGCAGCACAGTTTTAGATGTAATCAGTGTGCTGGAGTGTAACATCTGCCCTTCCAATACTATCTTGCAATACTGTTTTTATGTGGGAGTTATCTGTGGCCAATGCTTTGTTTCTCCCAAAGAGCTCCCAGCATCAGTGTCATGCTGGCCAGCCTGACTAGTGACAAGTACACACACACACACCCATCCTTGTTTTCCTGTCTTTGTTGACTCTCATCGTTGACATGAATCATACTCTTCACCAAAAACCTTCACAATAGAGAGTCTGACCTCAGCCCAGCTTTTGATTTGATTCTATTCTTAGTCATACAAATAAAGTTTTGGCCTCAATACAATATTTTTAATCTTTTTGATCAACAGAAAGCACTTGGTCCCTACATGGTAGCGTTGAAGTTGTTGACCCCACTAATGTAGAAAAACAAGAACACACACACATAAATGCAAGCATCATATATAACGATCATCTGTCTTTAGACTCCACACTCCCTCTGGGAATGTGGATGATACATGTCAGCAAATATAACCTTATAGAGAAAGTAAACATTTTTATAGAAAAATGTGAACATTTCATTTTCTCAGCATAAATATTTTCATGCTTGTAAATGTGATGTCAACTTTCTTTTGAATGTACTGCAAATTCTAACAACAGCAACAACGTCAAAAAGATCTGAGAGTTCTAAGAATTTATTAGAGGCTCAACAAGATGTTTAGTTTAACATTAATGTGTCTGAAGAGTTCCCTACCTGTCATATTCCACTCGTTTATTAATTTATCACTCTCAAATGCATCATTCCTTTAATTAGGAGAGGTAAAACTGACTAAAATGTTGACACACTGTTTTGACTGAATGACTGAATGACATGTTTTCTAAAGAAGACACAAGCAGGTTGACAGAAAACAAGCTGATTTAGAATTGTTATTGCTATTCTGCCATTAATCAAACCAAAGCGAAACACTACAAGTAATACAGAGAGATATCTGTGGTCAAAATAAAGCTTTACATGAATTCTTTGTGATTTACTTTTATGTCATTATCTAATCTATCTGGTCGGAAATAATGTGTATTTCTCTAAACTGAGATCAGTCACATGGCTGTATACAACTGTTAAAATATTAATTGTTCCTAAATTTTCTTTAAAAACATACTTCAAAAGATTTAAGCTATCACTTTAAACTTTAACGTCATGTTTTTTTAATGGCTACCTGTTTTTACATGGTTATCGTTTATTTATGCAAGTCTTGAATGCAATAAATATATATATACATTTTTCATTTAATAATTCCTTTTTTCACACTCTTTTGTCATGCAAATAAATTCTATTTTTACATTGCAAACCGTTTGCAATATGAGCAAAGAAGCCAAGTGAACTGATGCCATATAATGAAACCGTCTGAGTTAGCAAAGATTTGTTTAAGCTCACTGGATATTCCCATGTATGTGAGGCTTTTCCGATTTCATGCTTGTTGTTTCTGGTTGCTGGCAGCTGTGAGGTTTACTGGTGGTTCCTAGAATATCTAAAAGTAGGATGGGAGGCAGATCTTTTAGCTATCAGGCTCCTCTACTGTGGAACCAGCTCCCAGCGTTAGTGCGTGAGGCAGACACCTTGTCTACTTTTAAGACTAGGCTCAAAACTTTTCTATTTGATAGGGCTTATGGTTAAATTCTGATGTTAGCCCAGGTTTAGATGAGTGGGGAGCAGAGGGAGGTGGAGTGTACAGAGGGGACTACTGTCGTTAAAGACTTCTCCCTGGCCCTGCCTCCCACATGCCTCCATCTGAAAGGTTAGGTTATCCTGAGTTATCTCTGTAGTTATGCTGCTATAGGCTTAGACTGCTGGAGGACATACTGACCACTTTCCACACTCTGCTACTCTCTTCTACCACCACTCTCTAATTGCATTATTTCCTGTTATTCCAGCTGTTAACTTTATTTTCTCTCTAAGTGTTTTTCTCCCCAGAAGAAGCTACACTGGCGTTCTGCTGAGCTGTGGTTGCCTCATGGAGGGGGCCATCGGCTGGCACACTGCTGCCAACCACCTAACATTCTCCCTCTCCTGATATTACATCTTACTTTCTTTAACATAGAATGTGCTACTATTAGTTCACCTATTGAATTAATTATAGATTCACTCAGATAAAGACAATAAAGTTTCTCTTACTCTTACTAAATAGAACTTCTACTAAGAAATCACAGTGTAGCCATAGAAACACTACTTGATATATGTGGTGTGTGTGTGTGTGTGTGTGTGTGTGTGTGTGTGTGGGTGTGGGTGTGGGTGTGGGGTGTGCCTGTGCCTGCTCTGTCTTCTCAACCCCCAGTGAGCCGTAGCGGATGGCTGCTCATACTGAGCCAGGATCCTCTGGAGGTTTCTTCCTGTTAAAAGGGAGTTTTCCTTCCCACTGTCGCTAAATGCTTGCTTAGTATGAGGATTGTACCAACACAATGACACTAGTCAGTGTCTTGATGCAATCTGCTGGGTCCCTTATATAGGAAACTTTTTTACTGATTGGCTTATGAACTGAACTGTATTGAAATGTTTACTTTGTGAAGTGCCTTGAGACGACTCTTGTCGTGATTTGGCGCTATATAAATAAACTGAATTGAATTGAATTGAGGGCGATCAGATTTCACCGGCGTGTTCGTGTGGTGCAGGTTGAGAAACGAGCAAGTGTCTGGAGACTGAAGTGTAGACAGACACGGCCTGCTGACCTTTGGAGCCAGTTGCTGGTTCTGCTGGGGGTGTCAGAGAGTAAATAATGGTGACGCGCCTGTCACCTTGGGGCACAACTGCTCCAAAGTTTTGAAGGAAATAAACCATCATAAATCTGCCAGGGAATAGATTAGCCAGCCTGCTCCAGCAACAAAAAAGTGTTCTTATTGAATTGAAATAGTAGCTTAATAAACTAAAGATAATAGCAGAAAAAATAGAAATTCCAGCCTGTCTTCGATCATTAAACATAACTGCTTCCTTAACAAGCAGAGTGCCAGCTTTGACCTTCAGGTACCTAAAAAAAAATCAAATTACACACACTCTTTTCTCATTTTCTGTTATTATTTGAAGCTCAGTGAATCAATATATTTCATATTAACTCTGGATCAAATTCATGAGATGAAAAACAAACATCACTCAGCCTCTTCAGTCTCATTACTGTTGCTTTTACTACATCGCTGGGCCACAATGTTCTCATTAAATCAATTTCCGGCAGCGACCGACAGTTATTCTTTTAGCAGTCAGGCTTGATAAATTGATTCCTGCCAAACAAAAATACAAGCTGACCAAGTTGAGATGGAAAATACTTGGTAAAAAAGGACAAAAGTATAAAGTACAAATAAATAAAAAACAGTATTTTACATGTCTTTAATTTTATTTAAACATGAAATTAAACTGTTACTGAGTTTGCATAAGATTTACCGTAGTTTTTAAATAAGAAAGAAACTGGGAATTTCAAATGCTGCACGATGATTTTTAAAGATATTTGCGTGTTTTATTTTTTCATTTTCACTAAATCAGCATAATTATTTTATTTATCTATGTTGTCTATGGCCAGAATTGTCCCTACATGTTACTTAACATTAGGGATTGAAAAAAAATAAATTTATGGTTGAAGTATCATCTCTAGAATAAATGTAAAAAAAAAAAAAAAATGAATGGGAGTCTATGGAGAGATAAGATATTTTCTGATCCTGTTTGATATGTGCTGTGGATTTAACATATGATGTCCTTCAATATTAAAGAAACATTTTGATGCCAAGAAAGCACTTATTTTTGACAAGAGACAAAAATTACTTTAAGTTTTGTTTGAAAAGAGGTATGGGACTGCTCGTCTCACAAAGATGATGTCATCAAACCAGACGAGGAGAAGAAGAAGAAGAAAAATGGCTGTGAGTTTAGCGAGCTTCACAGCCTTCACAGGATGAAAGAAGGAGCATTACATATGGAGAAAACCACTATAAATCTGGCCATGGGGTAAGAAGCAGCTACGCTGGGGGAGAACAGATTCTGCAGTGACGTCATATATGCGACTTTTCATTTGTAGTTTTTTTAATTACAAATTTTTACAAGCAAAAAAAACTCAAATTACATGACAGACGTGGAAACACATCAATATTTAAATTGAACAAATGTGTGATTCAGGGCTTAACGCAGACCAGAAAACAACAAAAGATGCTTTTTAATGCTTTTTATTTGTTTGTTTTGCTTAGAGCAGTTAGGTTCTTTTTGTGACATTGACAAAGAGAGTCACTTGTCTTGGTGGAATCAGTGAAACTAATCTGTTGATCATATTTGCATAAATATGTCATTTTTTATTGTTGTTTTTACAAGTATCTAATTTCTTCATGCTTTACAATGTTTAATTATAATTGCACACATGTGCCTTATTCCGCATGAGCAGATTTACTGTCTGTAAATGCAAATCCAATTTGCACAGCTGCATACCCTGACCATGCCTGTTTATGTTGAGCTGTACTAAAATGGTATAAAGAAAATACTCCTTCCTCAATAGAAGGTTGCAGTACTGGACTGTTGCAGCTGTACAAGTTTCAACCAGAAACCAATTTTATAGCTTATTATGTGTTACTAGTTGGATTTTATAGAATTATTTCTAACTTCTACATCTGTACAGAGTCCCTAATAAGACCAATATATTATTCTTAATGGGTTGTAAATAAAATGCGCAGACCGGGGATGCAAAAACTGAGAATGCCACTTGCTAGCCTTCAGGTGAAACTTCAGGTGAACGCTTGTCTAAATTCTAAGTGGTGCTATGAATTTCTACGTCAATGCAGTTTTTGTGAGCCATCCCATAATGCTGGTTTGGTTTAGATTCCCTGAGGCCATATGATGGCCATATTTCTTCACTCTGCTATCTTTAGTGTCCTTGTCGGGATGTAAAATTGTTGCTAACTTTAAATTTGTGTTCTCTCTTTAGGGTTTGGCACATTGCTTCTGTGCTTGTCTCTTTTTCCCATCCTCTCAGCAGCCCAATCCCAATACTCGCACTTCCACCCTTGTGCCCTTCAATTGCGTGTACCCGGCCAGGGGTGTGAGTGCGTAGGGTGTCCCAATTCTCAAGTGCGGAAGTTGACCACACCCCTTTTGCACCCTTGATCCGCACTTTGCCTAAGTCCGCAATACAGACTTCAAGCAAGGGTATTACCCACAATCCATTGCTGCGTGGGAATTTTGAGAAGAAGGTGAAGCAATGGCTCAAGTGCCTTTTCTGAAATAATGTCGTTTCAAATGAAAGAAGACGATTAATGAAATTCATTCATGCTCTAATTGTTTTAGACTGATTTTTAATGTGGACAGCATCCATCCATCCATCCATTTTCTGTAAACGCTTATCCGAGCAGGGTCGCGGGGGGCTGGTGCCTATCTCCAGCAGACATCGGGCAAACAGGCGGGGTACACCCTGGACAGGTTGCCAGTCCATCGCAGGGCAACACAGAGACACACAGGACAAACAACCACACACACACCTAAGGACAATTTAGAGAGACCAATCAACCTGACAGTCATGTTTTTGGACTGTGGGAGGAAGCCAGAGTACCCAGAGAGAACCCACGTGTGCACAGGGAGAACATGCAAACTCCATGCAGAAAGACCCCAGTTGGTAAAGGTTGGTAATAAAGTTTTTTGAAACAGTAGCACAAAGACTGGCATGCATCGCAGTCGATGACACAATGCTTCCTGTCCCAATTTGGAAAATATTTGCACACGTGTACTACGCACTCGAAGCCTTACTGCGTACTTCCTCCAAGTGCACTTTACAGAAGACATAGGGCGCAGTGCGAATATTGGGATTGGGCCAACCTCCAGCAGGTCAAGGCAGTTGGTCAAGAAGGCTGATTTTTCTTTATTTGCAGCTTTGTCCTGTTAAAGGGTGCTTTTCCTCTCCACGTTCGCCCTATGCTTTCTCAAATTGGGGGATTGAATCAAAGAGAGGATTCACTGCAGCTGTTGGTTTTCTTGAATGTGGGGAGAACATTGAGAAGTTAGAGTTGTCCAGTCCTAGTCCATGTTTTAGATTCTTCCCTGTTCCAACTCACCTGATATAAATGCATCAGTGATTAATGTACTTGTGCAGAATTTGACAACACAGGACTTAATTCAACCAGTTGAATCAGACGTGTTGGAGCAGGAAAACCCCGAGGACCACAAATCCCCACTTTTAGGTTAGACTGAAGACATGATGTAAAGAAGCAGCGTGAGACTTCCTAAGTCCTCCAAGGTCACTACACTTTGTAAAAAGGTTGATAAAGACAAACATCTAACACTTTATTTAAAATTGATGTGGTTATTGTTCAATATAATAAATTATTGATTTTAATAAACATCCTCAAACAATGGCAGATTGCTAATTACTTGTTTAAATAACAGAAAAAAACCCAGAACAACCTATGGTGGAGCATAATGCACAGATGTTTGTGTTGAAGCATCATCCTCCCTTTGACTTATGGGTCACAACAACAGCATCTGTGAAAGGAATAAATGTGTTTATGAGAAATGTGTTGTGTATTACCATGACCTCACCAGTTTTGGTCATGTGCTCATGATTCTTTAATGACATGACTTGATGGCTGAGCCACAGCGTTTCCCTCATAAATATCTATATATAAAGAAGAAATGCTAAAGGCAAAAGTGTGCTATATCTTTCAAAAGGCTGAAAATTGGACTCCACATTTTATTAGCCAAGGGCCGTTTTTAGGGTGGAACTGAATGAATGAAGATCATTATAACATTGGGGTCACTCTCTGAAGTTGTGTAAAATATTTCATATCTGATGTATTTTTGATTCTGTCTTGCTGCTTTCTCGATGTTGTGAGACTGTAATGAAAAACGGGACAAAATATTCACTTTAATCTAAATCTGAAAAACCATTATAAATGTAGTTAATTATTTACTTTTCATAATAAAATAGTCATATTATGGTTTATAAATATTTTAACTCCGTCCCGATGGTTTAGCTTGCTTCCCACAAAAACATGGTGATGCACAAGCTGCTCACATTAAGATAATCATCCCCTAAGGCTGAAGACAAAACACATTTGTTGTGGACTACTACACTTACCTGCTCATTCTGACATTTAAACAATGTTTCAGTATAATTTAATAATCTAATCTCCCTTTCTTAAAGAGCAACTTTACTTGTCTTTTTTAATACATTTGCAGTGGTCTCTGGTATAAGTTGACCTCTGTGGGGACAAAAGCAGAACACAGCCCAGTCCCAGTACCCACACTACAGCCGGTCCTCCGGAAGTACACTTGGACGAAGTGCATGTAAGGCTCCAAGTAAACAAGTGTGCATATAACAGCAGAATTGGGACAGTAAGCATTGCGTCATCAACTGTGACTTCCTAACTGGGAATGCCGGTCGCTGTTATTTGCTTTTTTTCAATAGGTAGCCTATGTAATGCATCTTTCCAACAAAGAAACATCTGATTGTAATCATACATGTACACAATAATAAAATATTCAATATTTCCATAATTATACTTGAAAATACATATTTTCAGAAACGGCGTTTGAACCATTTCTCCACCTTTTTCTCAAGGATGGTGGATAATACCATTCACTGAAGTCGGCACCGATGTGGGCTTTGGCAAAGTGGGGATCAAGGATGCAAAAGGGGCGGGGCCAAGGTCTTGAGAATATGCTCTCGCACAACTGGATAGGAACACGCAATTGAAGGGTGCAAGTGTGGAAATGTGAGTATTTGGACTAGGCCCACGGCAGGTTTTGAAATTTTATGTCCTGGTATTCAGACATCTCACCTCTGATTGACTAACAGCAACGCAACTCTCACTGACTCTGACATCACAGCAGAAACTCTTCTCCACCAGCATAGCTGCTACTTTCCACATGGCCAGATTTACAGGTGCTGGTCATAAAATTAGAATGTCATGACAAACTTGATTTATTTCAGTAATTCCATTCAAAAAGTGAAACTTGTGTATTATATTAATTCATTACACACAGACTGATATATTTCAAATGTTTATTTCTTTTAATTTTGATGATTATAACTGACAACTAATGAAAATCCCAAATTCACTATCTCAGAAAATTAGAATATCATTTAAGACCAATGCAAACAAAAGATTTTTAGAAATGTTGGCCAACTGAAAAGTCTGAACATGAAAGGTATGAGCATGTACAGCAGTCAGTATATAGTTGGGACTCCTTTGGCCTGGATTACTGCAGCAATGCGGCGTGGCATGGAGTCTATCAGTCTGCGGCACTGCTCAGGTGTTATGAGAGTCCGTGTTGCTCTGATAGTGGCCTTCAGCTCTTCTGAATTGTTGGGTCTGGCGTATTGAATCTTCCTCTTCACAATAGCCCATAGATTTTCTATGGGGTTAAGGTCAGGTGAGTTTGACTCCACCACTGAAGGACGTGAAGCTTGCTAAACTCACGTCCATTTGTCTTTTTCTTGTTCTCCTTTTCTGGTTTGATGGAGTATAATTTTGGTGAGACAAACAGATGTTTTCACACAAAACCTAAAGCAACTTTTGCCACCTGTCAAAGATAAGCGCCATTGGCATCAAGTTGATTAGCAGCTAGCTAAAGCACAACAGGGTCATTCCCAGCAGTTATTTATCCACCTAAATCTTTGCATATATGAAAGTTAGGGAAGCCTAAGTCTTTATAAATTAGCTGCTTTGAAAATTTTCAGATCAGACTTGTTTCAAAACAACAGAAATCTACTCTGACTAGCCTTTAGCTCATCAATCCTGTCAATATTCATCTTTCCAATCTAAGGTCATACAAAAGCAATCCCAAAACATATAAAATACTGAATATAAGGTTCAATAGCTTTGAATTATGCCTTTATCCCACCAGCCTGTCCGCCATACTAGAAGTGTTGGAAGATAGTGTAGACTAATGAAAAAATTTGGATGAATCATCCTATGGTCTACGGGCCCTCGGCTCTACAGGGAATCAAAGGTAGATTGGATTTTCCACTTTTGGGAGCAATCCTCTGTAATGTCACTGACACCTCACTAAGCAACACAGTCACACTATGTTATCTGGTTCAATATTCTTTTATTGGCATTTTCCTGACTCCGAAGAGCACAGGGCAAACCAAGAAAATGAGACAAGTGATGGAATATTCCCCTCGTTATTTCCGGCTGACAAGAGAAAAAGGGAGGAGGGGGAAAAAGGAAGTGGTCCTCTTTTTTTCCCCTACTTTGACAGATATTTGAAGCAGCTTCTCACAGCAGGGGGCTGACAGTAACAGCATTTTGTTTCAGGGAATTTTACCAAGCATCGTTTTAAAATGAGTACAACAGCATTTCATCAATTATGCTCAGAGACTAAACATGTAGACTTTTGCTGCCTTGTGGGAGAACTCAGTCTCTTAAGCTGTGCTTTAATATCTATAGAAATGCATTCTATTTGCTGTTTCATTAGAGATCTGTCAGAAAGTTTCAAAAGCGTGTCTAAAGAAAATTTTGGATGTTAAAAAAACGGGCTATCACTTTGTGACTCCAAAATAGATGGTTTGAAATTTGTCCCTTTTTTTCTCCCTCTTGCATTAATTCACCTGAAATCTGCTGCAGGCTTAAAAAAATGGTAGATGAAAGCTTTCCTTGAGATTAGTCACAGCAGTCTGTCAATTGTACTTTATCTCACTTTATCATTTTGCCGCTCTGTTGGAATTCTGCCTGACATTAATGTATGTATATCTGATCCCTTATAAAAAAATATTGGATATCTCAGACGGTAAAATTTCAGGACGTGTAACTTGTTCTCTCTTTTCTCATTTTCATTTTCCTCTCTCTTGAGCATTCTTCCTCTTTTCTGGTGGAACTGAAGATGATTTTATATCTACTTGTGCATGTTACTGAATTATATTATTATAAGTTTCTCAATTTATCCAGAATGTCAGTGCCTACCATTATGTATCAAGTGTTAAATTAAATAGATACTGATAAATGTGATACTACATTATAAATGTTATACTTATTGTTATGTGATAACACATCAGTACTAGGGCTAGGCGATAAATCAAAAATTTATCGTAATCAAAATGTTTGACTTTATTCAATATCGTTTTTCCCATGTCAATAAATTTGGTAATAAAAAAATGAAAAGATGTGTGTAGGTTGGCGACGCTCATGTCCCTTTAAGGGCCGTGATATACTTGCTGTTTAACCTCGCGTTGGCGCAGGCAGCAGGCTGCGTCTTTGTTCATATACTACACGGCGCTGCACGGCATGTAGTACTGGAGTGTTCCACTAGGGGGCAAACGAGAGTACTCAGACTGGATAGAGCATAGACATGAATACATAGACGCCCCATTGGGCGCTGGAGAGCGTAACAGCATTGCCGCCATATTGGATGGGTCTCCTCATTCTCCAAAGTGAATGCAGGGTGGGCAATTATACCCGTTTTTGTGCAGCCTACAGTTGCAACAACCGGTGTACTATTGAAAACAGATCACGTGGGATTACTATTGACATTTCTAGCCTACCTGATGGGATTTTATATTTTAATTTATTTTGTTTAATTATGTTTATACGTATTTTATTTATCATGCCATACCATGTGTCTGATTTTGTGAAAAAGCTTGATAAAATGTGTTTTTTAGTTGGGTAATCGCCTTCCTCAGTAGAAATGAATGCACTGGAGGCGAATAGAGACCCAACTAAGATGGCGGCTGACCACTACAGCAGCTCCAATAGGCAGCGCCAGTCCACGAGGCGTCTACGTATATATTTCTGTGGGATAAAGTTCCAGGGCAACCAAAACAAACATGGCGTCAATAAAAGAGATCAGTAACTGGTTAATTTTGAAATTACGGCAGAAAAAAAGACAGCAGCGGTATTGTGGATGTTGTGAAAGACCTCTAAACCAGAGACGGAGTCACTATGGTGAGTGTGTCTCGCTCGTTTTGTCAACTCCACCTACTGCTTGCTCGTATATTACAGCTTTTAGGCACATCGTGTCGCGTTAATTTCAGGGGACACACACAAATGACGCTTCAAATCAACGCAAGCTACACGTATGCATCGCTAAACAGCAAGTATATCACGGCCCTAAGAAGCTGTACCACCTTGAGCCACATGACAACGTGACTCAACGTAATACACGTGACAGCCCCATATAGTGGACAACTTTTGTTTTTTGCGCATACATGTAGATATCGTTCATTTATCGTTATCGAGGTGAACTCCTCAATATAACGTGATACTGATTTTAGGCCATATCGCCCAGCCCTAATCAGTACTGACCTTTAGAATCTACTGCTGCACTTTCTGACAGCCATGAGGGATGTAGTAATGAAGGAAATACTGCAATGATTACTTTTATCAGTAACATGTTCACTTCTGGTAATAGGAATTTTGCAAAAAAACAAAACATAAACAAAGGATGAAATTAGTTCACAACATCAACATCAATAAACTCCTCAGTGGAAAGGCTCCGGGGGTGGATGAGATCCGCCCGGATTTCCCTTAAGGCTCTGGATGTTGTGGGGCTGTGTTGGTTGACGCGGCTCTGCAATATCGCATGGACATCAGGGGCAGTTCCACTGGACTGGCAGACCGGGGTGGTAGTCCCCCTATTTAAAAAGGGGGACCGCAGGGTGTGTTCCAACTACAGGAGGATCACACTCCTGAGCCTCCCTGGTAAGGTCTATTCAGGGGTTCTGGAGAGGAGGGTCCGTCGGATAGTCGAACCTCGGATCCAGGAGAAGCAATGTGGTTTTCGTCCTGGCCGTGGAACACTGGACCAGCTTTATACCCTTGGGGGGGTCCTGGAGTTCGCCCAACCAATCTACATGTGTTTTGTGGATTTGGAGAAGGCGTTCGACCGCGTCCCGGTCTGTCGTGGTAAAGAGAGAGCTGAGCCGAAAGGCGAAGCTCTTGATTTACCGGTCGATCTACGTTCCTACCCTCACCTATGGTCACGAGCTTTGGTAGTGACCGAAAGAATGAGATCGCGGATACAAGCGGCCGAATTGAGTTTTCTCCGCAGGGTGTCTGGGCTCTCCCTTAGAGATAGGGTGAGAAGCTCGGTCATCCGGGAGGGGCTCGGAGTAGACCCGCTGCTCCTCCACATCGAGAGGAACCAGTTGAGGTGGCTCGGGCATCTGATTAGGATGCCTCCTGGACACCTCCCTGGTGAGGTTTTCCGGGCACGTTCAACCGGGAGGAGACCCAAAGGAAGACCCAGGACACGCTGGAGGGACTATACCTCTCGGCTGGCCAGGGAACGCCTTGGGATTCCCCGGAGGAGCTGGCCCAAGTGGCTGGGGAGAGGGAAGTCTGGGCCTCCCTCCTTAAGCTGCTGCCCCCGCGACCCTACTCCGGATAAACGGGTGAAAATGGATGGATGGACATCAATAATATTTGTCTATTGTTTAAATGTGAATAATAAACCCTTTTTGAGTTTTTGAGTCACTTAATTTAAGGTTTATGCGTCCATTTCTGACTTCCTCCTTGAGGAAAAACTAAAAAACAAATAATATTTTGCACAATTGCTTTTTGCTGTTGAAACTTTTCAGTAATATTGCAAAGACACTGGTGTGTGGGGAAGATATTGATTTGATTTTTTTCATTTAACATGCTCGTCGCAGATCGAACCATTTGTTCCCACATTCTCACACCTTTAAGAAACAGTTCCTGTAATAACGTGCAAGCTGCTCAATTCTTTTTTGACATTTGCTCAGCGTCTTAGCATTATAAAGACTCGACAGGTCCCAGGCAATTTTATGAAATAAGCACAGTTTCTTAAAAGGCTATGCTCCGCTGTTCAAGAGGAATAAGAATTATTTGTTGCAGCTCTAGCAGAACTGAATGATGAAAAATCATGTAGGAAAAGGCACGCTGTGGAGAGGTGGAGAGCATCATGGATAAGGTGGACTCAAAGTTCAAACATACACACACAATACAGGTGAGAAAATTGTATATAATGACTTTTTTCTTAAATTATAATAGTTCTATGGTTGATGGTTTGTTGCACTATATCCCTCTCAGACTTAATTTTGACATTTTCAGTACCTTACAGATTGAGTCGTTTCAGGGCTCTGTCACTTTAAGAAAACAAGCTGGAGCTGGCCACGCCCACCCATCCCCCTCTCAGGCTGCTATAAGCTGAGAAACTCTGATATCTGGGAGGGGCTTGGTGTAGAGCCGCTGCTCCTCAAGTAGCAGCTCTCTACTGCACGTGAGAGGTGGTTCTAATCTTCTTTTCCCTTTTGTGACATCACAAACAGGGACTTTTTGAAATTGTTCACTTTAGGCAAATAATTCCTAAAACCAAACACTGACAGAAACACTGCCTGACCAAAAAAATATTCACCACCCAAAAAAGTCACACACTCTAATATTTTGTTGGACCACCTTTAGCTTTTATTACAGCACGCATTCATTGTGTCATTGTTTCAATAAGCTTCTGCAATGTCACCAGATTTATTTCCATCCAGTGTTGCATTAATGTTTCACCAAGGTCTTGCATTGATGATGGTAGAGTCTGACCGCTGCACAAAGCCTTCTCCAGCACATCCCTAAGAGGACTCTGGTGGCCAATCCATGTGTGAAAATGATGTCTCATGCCCCCTGAACCACTCTTTCACTATTTGAGCCCGATGAATCCTGGCATTGTCATCTTGGAATATGGCCGTGCCATTAGGGAAGAACAAATCCATTGATGGAATAACCTGGTCATTCAGTATATTCAGGTAGTCAGCTGACCTCATTCTTGGAGCACATCCTGTTGCTGAACCTAGACCTGACCAACTGCAGCAACCCCAGATCATAGCCCTGCCCCCACAGGCTTGTACAGTAGACACTAGGCATGATGGGTGCATCACTTCATCTGCCTCTCTTCTTACCCTGATGCACCCATCCCTCTGGAACAGGGTCCATCTGGACTCATCAGACCAGTTTGTAATAATGCGTTGGACAGTTCTGAACCCAACTTTAATCGTTTCTGCAATCTCCTTAGATGTTTTCTCTGCTTGATGCATGCCAATGATGTGACCCTTCTCAAATAGACTAACATCTTTTCCACGAGCACCAGATGTGTCTTTCCACATGGTTGTTTAAAGCAGCATTCCGCAACTTTGCAGTTATATGGTCTCTGTCGCCCTCTAGAGGCTTGCTGCGTAACGTCACTGTCGTAACATTAAATCTCTCTCTCGGGTCTAAGAGGCATGTTTACATTCCTAATGTCAGGCAAAACAACAAAAACAAACTTTTCCACCTCCACACATTGAATAAATAATTTTATCAGGACTGTATAACAACTTTATGCCCGACCAAACACAATGACCCTGGTGAAATCATTTATTACTTACCTAGCCATTAGCAGCACGGCTAGGTTAGAGTCCGTAGCCTTTCTTTCTAAAAGAGCTCTCCAGCGAGGAAAAGACGGCCCAATAATAACTCTGGTCTTTGCTCTTGTTCTATCACGTTCTTCTTTTCTTTTCTTTTCCTATATTCCTCTGATAAGGGATTTCTAGCTTTCTTTGGTGAATCTGCCACTGCTACAGCAAGTCTATGTTATACAATTATGGCAAGCCAAAGGGATAAGAAAATGTGCGTTCTAAACTCGCATTATGTCCGCCAAAACGCTCGTTCAAGACGCGCGTTTTGGTGGACATAATGCTCCCTTTTAGAACACGTGAGTTTTTGCCCCCTTTGGCGTTTTATCCCTTTGGCTTGCCATATTATGCCATAAAGCGACACCCAGTCAGTACTTCTGGTTGCGACCCAAGCTCAAAAACTGTATAGTGCGGTAAACAGACGTTGGACCCCCCAACACTATCACAGGTACAAAAATGAACATAATATTTTTATTTATTTTTTTTTATTTAACCTTTATTTATCCAGGTGAACTGTTTGAGAACCACTTCTCATTTACAAACATGACCTGGCCAACAGGCTGCATAAATAAGTAAAACAGTGAATGCATACAATATAAAACATAGCACAAACATTTACATTAAAAAAAGTAAGTATAAAATATTAAAAAATAAATAAATAAAAGAGCTTATATATGTAGTATCCAGATTGTCAGCATGAACAACAGTCAACTATTGTATTTTGGATGGTCTGCTTGAATTTGGAGATTGGGATGAAGGATGTGAGTTTGAGGGTGTTCTGGAATGTATTCCAGTCGTGTGCTGCTGCAAAATGAAAGGCATTACGTCCAAAGGTGGTAGATGTTGGGGGGGTGTTAAACTTTATAATGTTACTTGATCTAGTTTGGTAAGTGTTATGAGTGGCATGAAGAAGAGATGAAAGGTAGAGAGGTGTCTTTCCCAGGATTGTCTTGTATATGAAGAGAACCCAATGATGGAGGCGCCGGGTGTGAAGCGAGGGCCAGCCCACAAGTTTATACAGATCACAATGATGGGTATGAAAGGGTGCATTAGTGGCAAAACGGATGGCTGAATGATAAAGTGTGTCAAGTTTTTTTAGGGTCGTATTTGGTGCTATTCTATATATAATGTCGCCATAATCCAAAATTGGCAATACAGTAGTCTTAACAAGGGTGCGTTTGGAGGCATGAGTAAAAGAAGCTTTATTGCGGAATAGAACGGCCAGTCTGGCTTTGACATTTGTCCGAAGGTTATTGATGTGTGTGGTGAATGAAAGAGAGGAATCCAACCAAATGCCTAGGTATTTATAAGTTTTGACATATTCCAGAACCACACCGTTCATACAAGTGATTGTGGGGGGAATTGAGGCAACGGGTTTTCGGCTGAATAGCATGCACTTGGTCTTAGTGGTGTTCAAACAGAGGTGGAGATTATAAAAAAACTGCTCTATAGAGGCTAAGCTGAGTTGAAGACTGGAAGCCACAGATTGGGGAGAGGGACCACTTGTGTACAGAATGGTGTCATCTGCATAGACGTGAATCCGGGAGGTGCCAGCAGCCTCGGCTATATTATTGATATAGATAGAAAAAAGCGTTGGGCCCAGAATGGAGCCTTGAGGCACACCTTTAGAGACAATCAGTGGATCTGACATAATGTCCTCCGCCTTTAATTGCTGGACACGGTTAGTGAGATAACTAGCAAACCATTTACAGCTGGAGGTGGACAGACCGATATTGGACAGCCTTTGTAAAAGGATGCTGTGATCAACAGAGTCAAAGGCCTTGGAAAGGTCTATAAAGGTAGCGATACAGACCTGCTTACTATCTAATGCTGTAATTACGTCATCTAGTACCTTTGTGGTGGCTGTTATACACCCATGTCCTGTCCGAAAACCAGATTGAACGTCAGACAGTTTATGATTTTTATCCAGAAACTCATTTAACTGTAGCTGAACAAGCTTCTCAAGAACCTTAGCAAGACATGGTAGGATGGAAATTGGGCGATAGCAGTTTGGGTCAGATGCAGAACCACCTTTAAAAAGGGGAATAATTCTGGCTAATTTCCAGTCAGAGGGCAACTCACACAGTTGTAGGGACATGTTAAAGAGTCTTGTGACAGGAGGGGCAATAATGTGGGCAGCAGCCTTTAAGAAAATGGGATCAAGACCATCAAGGCCGGCAGATTTATTTGTGTCCAGCCTAATGAGTTCATCCTGGACTTCAGAAATGGACAGGGGTGTGAAAGAAAAACCACTGTGGCTTGATGGAGAAGGCTCTGCTGTGCTTGTGTCTATGGGGACTTGATCTTGTTTTGATGTTGACACTTTTTGAGTTACATTAACAAAGTGATGGTTTAGAAGTGAGGCCATTCTGTGCTTTTCAGTAATAACAATGCCATCAAATATCATGGAGGCTGGTAAATTAGGGGAAGACATTTTATTTTCTATTACCTTGACCGTTTTCCAGAAAGCCTTAGCATCAGTGCCACTTGCAGTGAGTTTTTCTTTAAAATGAGAGACTTTGGCATTTCTGATAGCCTGTGTAGCTTTATTCCTGCATTGACGAAAGGCAAGCCAATCAGCTAGGGATTGGGTGGAGCGGGCCTTTCTCCAAAGGGCATTTTTTAGATGAATAAGCTCAGCCAGGTCATTGGAAAACCAGGGACTATAACGATTTTTGATTCTAATTTTTTTCAGAGGAGCATGTTTATTCATAATCATACTGAATGTGTTTTTGAAAAAGGACCATGCTTCATCCAGGGAGGGGATGGATTTAATTCTTTCCCAGGTCACAGCCTCAACATCTTGGAGAAAAGCTTGCATGTCCAATTTTTTTAGAGAGCGCTTCATAACAATTACTGGTGATCTTTTGACTGAAAAGCCAGAGCGTATACATGCAATAGCACAGTGATCACTTATCTGACTGAAAACTCCAGCTTTATAGTTAGATGGGGTATTAGTCAGAATAAGATCGATCAAGGTGGATGATGACAAGGACTTAGGATTAGGTCTAGTGGGTTCAGAAATAATTTGGGTGAGGTTTAAAGCATCAAACTGCTGCAAAACTGTATCTGGAGGGTTGATCATATCCCAGTTTAGATCACCCATGAGAACAAACTCAGAGCATATGTGAGGTGCTAGGAGCTGGCTGAGAGTTGTAAGTGTAGAGGCTGGAGCTGAAGGTGCTCTATAGCAAACAGCCACAGAAAGAGAAAAAGTAGTTGAAAGCCTAAGTTTTAGTATCAATAGCTCAAATTGTTTAGGTACCGACTTAGACAGAGCAACAGTACATTGCAAGTGATCTTTTACATACATAGCCACACCACCACCCCTCGTAGCTCTGTCCTGACGAAACACATTATAACCAGGTAAAAGGATGTCAAGATCAGTGTTTCTTTTTTTAAGCCAGGATTCAGAGATAGCAAGAACATCAGGATTAGTTGTAATAGTTGTAATAATAGATGCTAGTATGATGCCAAAACTTTACAAAAAAGCATAATTTTAAGGTGTAAAAGTTGCAGAATGTTGCTTTAAGAAATGACAAGTAACTCATTGCAACAGTTGGGGTTAAATAACTTGTTGCCAGCTGAAAGATAATCGCCCATGCAGTAATTATCCAATAGGAGGCTCCTACTTATTTGCTTAGTTAAATCCAGGTGGCAACTTTTCTTTTTGGCCAGTCAGTGTATGTTCCCTTTAGTCCGTTTATTTTGCTACTAGTTTCTCTTTCCGTTTTCAAGGCAGCTTTATTGCTCTGATGGTGGTGGACTCTGGGAACCTGCGGCCGTGCAGAACAGCCTGTTCCCAGGTGCAGTCATATCAAGGCCTGCACAGGACAGCAATGTTTGAACACCCTAATCCACAGCCTTCATTCTTCCCAAACTTCAATAGCCACCGCCGTCGCCACTTCCCCCGCAAGCGCTGCCTCTTGTAATGTTTTGCACACAAACCCAAAGAGGACCGGGGCTTCAAGAAACATTTGCTAAACCTTCAAAGCAGAGCTGAAGTTGCTCAGTGATAAAACACTGTTTTCAACCGTCTCTTTGAAGAGTGTTACGACACACGGACCGAACCGAGATCAGGTGCACACTTAACAAAACTCTCTTATCTATAATCGCCCAGATGCTAGTGATGAACCCAGTCACAAACGACACCGAGGGAAGGATGGATAGCTGGAGAGAGTTCACTCCATTTCTGCAAAACCTTTAGATCAGTCCAAAAAGGAAAGGGCAGAGTTCTCACCCCATCAGAATTACACAGTCTGTTGACCTTTTTAAGTGGGTGAAAGATACGCTAAGGTAAACAGCAGATTGCTCGCAGCTTCATGGCAAGCTGTATTGATCCCTGTTCTAAGAAAAGGTCATGCACTCCAGAGGTGATTGTTTTTGGATAAGCAAAAAAAACAAAAGAGAACTTTTCCTCACACAAAGACGATGACATTTTATTGTGTTGGCTTGGTATTGTTTCATTTGCATTTTGTGTACATAGCAGCAACGTGCATAAATACAGTCCTGTGAGTCAGCTTTGGCTGGAGAGCCGCGCTGAATAAGCAGTTCTGCTGTGTGTGGTGGGTCATTAGCTAATGAGGACCTGTCTAATTTCTAATAAAGAGCTAATAACTGTAGTCAGAAGGAAGAAAGCCAAATAAAGGGATGAATGTGCTTTCAACAGTGATGCTTTTAAGTCACTGATAGCTTTGTAGTCCCTTATTTTCCAGTCAGGTCAGGTTTTCATTTTAGTTTGGAGGTCGATGGTTCTGCAGTAATTACTATCTGTCATCTACCTCCCTGCCTGCTCTTTTCTTTCATCTTCTCTTTTCCAACCTGGAGCTCATAAAATACAAAGGATTTACCCTCTCCACCAAACGAATCACAAGATACGTGAAGATACTCTCTCTGTAATGCTGTTGGGCTGTTTTTGATTTTTTTTCAGGAAGAGTACCACTCCATCTTTTGTCAGGAAGAATTCAGGTGATCATTTTTAATCACCTTACAGCTCCCGACTATACGTGAATGTAAAATAAAAGTCTGACCAGTAACAAAAACACAAGTGGGGCTGTCAGCGCGTATCACATGTGAGGTCAAACTTTGATGGTCGGGAGGTAAAACTAACATTTTTACAATCCTACAGCTACACTTCCTTCCTGTTATACTTAATAAAACATCAGGCAATGAGATGGGCTCCCTCTCTCTCTCTCTGCCTCTCTCTCTCTCTCTCTCTCTCTCTCTCTCTCTCTCTCTCTCTCGCCCATCGAGTCAGCGACAAGCTTCCACACAGACAGAAAACTTCATGAATAAAAAATGATCAACTTAATCAGGGTTTATTTTACGCCCCCAAATGTTTACTACACATGGAATATTGATTCAGACCAAACAAGACAATGATAATGACCTGGTGTGCTCCTGTTTGGCTTTGTGCGTGTGTGTGTGTGTGTGAGCATGCAGGTGTGTGTGTGTGTTTTGCCAGTGTTTCTCTGCTGCTTGGAGTTTCTCAGTCCGCGACTAAAATAGATGGAAGCCATCAAACATTGATGAATGCCACTCTCAGCCCGCTGCTCCAGTGATTTGCATCTCTGTCTTGGCACTGATTTTCCACTCTGAGAAACCGAAACATGCAGATCCATGTCAGTTAAACTCTAATCATCAGTTATAAGGAGAGTTTCCATTTTCACAGCAAACCGTCGGGGTGAGACGACACACAAGAACAGGTTATGATATATAACAACATTGCTGGAGTTTCTCTCCTTCTACATAGCCGCGGGGCAGATTATTTGCCAACAAAGCATTTTTCTGGTTCCGAAGTCAGTGAGAAGAAGCAGAACCGATGTCCATCTTACTGTGTCAGCGTCATGCACATAATACACCATGACAATAAATCTTTAATGTCCTCTGAATGTACATAATCTGTGGAGCAAGAGGTAAGCAGGAAATGCTTCTGCTTCAGGAGGAAATACACCTATTTAGAGATTTTTGGTTTTTATTTTCCAAGAACAGGATTATTATAATCGATTACAAACCAACTGCTTTATTTTATTTTATTTAAATATTTTTTGGGGGTGTGTTGTGGTGTTTTGACTCGTTTTCAGCCCACACAGGAAGAGGATCGTTTGCGAAAGAAAGAAAACATCATTGATTTTAACCCTGATAATTAACCAGTTTAATTGTTGAGAAAATTTACTTTAAATGCTTCAACTTAAGCAAATTAAACCCATTACACAGCATGTTAGGAAAGGAACAGACTGCATTAGCTGATGTTTGAAATGATCAAAGGAGAATGTTGTTCAGGAACAGGAAGGAGAAAAAATAAAACAAGAACTAACCAGGAGAGCCCAATTCCCATGAGGAGAAAACAATTTTATAAAAAAGTCAAACTTTTTATCTCCCACTGTGTCGTTACATCATGGTACTGTTAGTGAAGGTATCTCGTTAACCACAGGAAGTACTCAGGTAGTACTCATAAGATGTACATTTATACCTCAGTTACTTTTTGGATTGAACCAAATTCACAATGGCCTCAACAGCTTCTCAACATTAGGAAATACAAATGACTAACACAGGAAAGTTTTCAGATGTTGAACAAAAATTTTATTTATTTGCCCTGAGTCATTTACATCACGTATTTACTTAACTGATAATGCTAATTCAATTTGAACGAGATGTCAAATTGTCTCCATCATTCCTCGTCTTTATTTACAGTTTTTCTCGATTGCTAAGACACATTTCTTGAAAGCTGCTCTCCCTTTCTCTAACTTGTGAACACAAAACCCAATTTTTAAGCAAAATCCCCAAAACCTCAGACTCTTCTTGCAAAACCAAACTTTCACCTCAAAACAGTTCAATCTGTGCTCAAAACTGATCTATGTTGTCAAATCGTGCCCCGAGTCACTCAAAATGACAGTCACTACTGAACAGTCACTAAACACTACGTAGAAAAATAGAAAACACAATGCTCAGGACATGAAGCTGGAGAAATAAATGTTTATTGTTCACTGTAGGTGAAATGCATGTCGCAAAACAAAAATAACTGCATTTAGCACTTGTACAAAAAGCAGAAATCTTACAGTATGCATTTTACACTTGCGTACAGTAAGACCATATAAAAATAAAGTACAAAAATATACAAATACTACTGTAAGTGCAAAGAGCAAAGATTCCAGTACGTACAGGTTGGCATATTATCCAGACACATTCAATGTTGATTACGTAGTGATATGCTGTAGTGACCTAAATCACTTTTTCTGTATCACTGACAAAACTAGATCTATTTCTACAGAGGGGTTTTCAACTGGATGCAGTGGAAAGACCCCATGAATACATCTATAAGGATGAAGCACTGTGTATGATCCCTCACATCATTAGCCACAAGTGTGATCAATTTTTAGTTGTGTTCAAGTGGTGACACCAGTGCTTTACTTGTGATTGACGTTTGTCACCTGTGCTCACCATTATGCAGCACAGGTGCATCACAATGAAAATGTGTTGGCAAGTGGTGTCTAAACAGGTGAATCGTGCTTATGGTTTAGCCAAAAGAGTGATTGATTCAATCAGTGGGTTCAGGCAACTGAGCATTTGGTTCAGACAACAGGGTTTAGTGTTTTAGCAACTGAGAAAAACTGTAAAAGTCAGGCAAGTAATTCAGGACAGGGTTCTAAAACAGCAAGCCTGTCTAATGTGAAACTGTTCAATTATAAAACAATGAATCGCAGAGAACAAACAAACTAAAGGCTGTGTTTTATTTTAAACCAAGACTGGACACCATCTCACCAACAAGTTCCACTTATTTGTGATCATTTCAGATTACCTTCTGTTCACCATTTTTAGGCTTTTTTTTCCTCTGACAGTCTTTCTTGCTTGAAACACTCTGAAGTATTATGATCCGGCTCAAACATTTCTACAAGATTTCCAAAACTGGTGCTGCAGACATTTTTATTCTCAAGGGCACTTCTTTGTAACATGTCAGGGAAAATGTCAGAGCTGCCATTCATTCACACCATGCACCTGTCCTTTTACCCCAACCCTAACCGTTCAGCGTGTCATTTTAAGGGCATTTGGGAAAAACTCCAAATGACTGAGAGGCAGAGATATAGCGTGAAAAATGTGGCTGTAAAGATAGGTTTACGGTGGCAGCTTTAGGCTCCGCTTTCTGATCTGAATTTATTTGTTTTGTTGTTTGATTCATTTTATGTGAAACTGTATGACCTGTTCGTTTTTTCTTCTGGGTTTTTAAACTTTTTAAAGAATCCGTCCAATTTTACATCATCATCATCTTATTATTTATGTTTTAATTGTATTTGTGATTATATGTGTGAGAGAGAGAGAGAGACAGCGAGAAAGACAGAGAGAGAGCAAGAGCGAGACAGCAAGAGAGACAGAGTGAGAAAGTGAAAGAGATCGAGACAGTACGCGAGAGAGAAAGAGACAGCAAGAGAGGGAGACAGAGAGCGAGAGAGAGAGACAGCGAGAGAGAGACAGCGAGAAAGAGAGATGTTATAGAATGATGGACATCTGAATTTTGAGCCGAGGCTCCTCATCCTTTTGCTTTACCAGCTCAGTGATCGCCGTCTGCAAAGCATCATAAATATTCAGTCGGTCTCACACTGACCTGTAACCTGGAGAGGGTTGACCCGGTGCTCTGGAGGTCACAAGTGACAACAAACTGGTGATTCATCGATAGAATATAAAACAAGACAACTGAAACTGTGCATTTAACGTTTTCACCTGCTGACCAAAAGCTTTTGGTTCAACCCTGGAGGTGTCGGCTGTTTTTCACTGATCGCTCCAAATGTTGTCTGCAGGCGAAAACCCGAGGACTTGCCCATACTGTTGAGGCTAGGACCTAAAATTCACGTCATTCCTGCTGCGTGATGAACTCATTCACTTTTTCATGACTGAAGAAACTTTGATCCTTCACATCTTCTTATCCCGAGTCTGATCGCATGTTTTCCCAAATCTCAGGATTAGACAGCTTCAGGTCAATCTCTCAGCTGGCAACACGGCTTCTACTAGATAAGAAAATGTAAACAGATAATGCAGGACAGCTATGAGTTGTGATTAGTTCTTTTTATAGAAAACGCGTGGCTGAGCAGAGCCGTGGTGCACGGGTGGACGTTGTAAACACCTAGATTTCTGTGTTGGGAAGTCAGCGCTGTGAATTCCCAGTGAACACACAGCACTGGCTTTCAGCTCTTTCTAGCTTGCTGATGTGTGAAACAGTGATGAAGATTCCTGACTTGGACGTCTGTTTCTCACCGATACACACAAATTCCCAACATCTGTAGTAATGAGGAATGAGCCGTCGTCCCGCGGAGGGAGATAATGTGTGTAAACATAAAAGTGGAGCTCAGCGTGATTTCAGCAAGCAGCAACAAGAAGACGGAGGGTTTTTTTCATTTTTTCAACAAACTCCAGCCTCTATTACAAGACTTTGCTAATCCATCCATGCAAATCCATGTCCAGAATGTGCCTTTTGTGTATAATCCTGACACAGTTTCTGTGGGATTAGGATTTAGGAAGGGGGGGGACTGCTGGAATACGGCACATCTACACTATCAGTGTTCAGCTTGTGATTTATCCCGGCCTGTGTTTATATGCTCCATCACATCAAAGAGCTGGCCTCTTGAAAGGAGGGAGGAGGTCTATTCCACAGAAATTTTACCCAAAATCTTGATCTTTGATATTATATGCAGAAATAATCCATGACGCTGTGCAGAACGAGACGATCAAACAACCATAACATTGTCTTTTGCACCGGTCTACGTTTCTGCTCTGTGCTGCGCAGATAGACCGCTTTTATATGCAAAGAGTCATGATCAGTTTTAGCACTCCTCAAAGACAAGCTATTATCTTCCCAGGCCATCTGCTCTGCTAGTCCGTGACAAAACACACCCCAGTGTCGACTGGGAGCAGGAGTGAGGTGTCTTAAGAAGGAAAGAAAAATATGCTCTACCTCATCACAGATGCACAAACTAAACAAAACAATCATTTAAGTTGTTTTTTATTTACCGAATGATTCAACAATATCAATCTGTTGGTTAAAAGTGCTCTGTTAATATTAGCTCAGCGTAACCTTACTTAAAGAAGTCATGCACTCCTTATTTCAGTACATTTTCAGTGGTTTCTAGTATGAATGAATGCCTTGTGAGTCGTTTTCTGTGGGGAAACAAAGCTCTGGCGCTCCTGTTTCAGGGAGTAGAAGTTAGCTGGGGGGGTGGGGTGGGGAGTGTTAGGAAACAACAGGATTTTGAGTCTTACTCATCAGTAAATTTGATCTACAAATTTATGGCCTCTGATTGGCTAATAGCACCGCAACTCTTCTGCTGCCTCCATTCATCCATCTTTCTTGGCTTGTGAGTGCCCGTATTTCTATATTCAATTATACAGTACATTATTTATCTGCAACATTGATGAGTTATCTCCATAAAGAACACAAGCTTGAATGTTGTATGCCATGCTGTGGAACTGCTAATGCTGATTTTCTCATTCAGCCTGCATGTGGAACTTATTGTGACCGATCTTATTTAAAAAAGAACAAGTATTTACATGCGTGCGTGTGTGTGTGTGTGTGTGCGCGTGTGTGTGTGTGAGTGCGTGCATGCATGTGTGTGTGTGTGTGTGTGTGTGTGTGTGTGTGTGTGTGTGTGTGTGTGTGTGTGTGTGTGTGTGTGTGTGTGTGTGTGTGTGTGTGTGTGTGTGTGTGTGTGTGTGTGTGTGTGTGCGTGCGTGCATGCATGTGTGTTTGTAATAGATGAGGTCAGAATAGGCCACACAGCTCTAAGTCAAACAGTAAAATATGCATTAATTGACCCACCCAACTTGACTTGTGACCTCAGACGACTGCATTGATTTAGCGTCCAAGAGGGAGTAGAGCGTGACTCGGCTAACCGTTAGCATTAGCAACATGGCAGAATACATTCAGGCTTGTGTTATTTTCGGAGATAAAATATCAACGTTGCATTTTATACCCAAGAAAGAAGAGCAAATGGAGGCAGTGGAAGAGTCCCGTTGCTGTTATCCAATCAGAGACGAGATGTTTGCACATCATGGATATTAATAAGTATCCTGCCATTTTCCGCCCTTTGACTAACTTCTACTTCCTGAAACAGGAGCACCAGAGCTTTTTTCCACAGAAAACGACTCACAAGGCATTCATCCATACTAGAGGCCACAGCAGATTTAATGAAATAATGATTGTATGACTCCTTCAAATGTCCTCCTCTTAGTTTATGACATTTATTTGTTGGTTTGCAAAAGAAATAACAAATTTTAAAGCATGCACAGGTCTAGTTATATGTGTTTAGTTAGATTCTTGTTGGTAACAGCAGCCTCCATGTTTGGAGGAGACTCGGATCCAGATTTTGTGTGTAGGCAGCATGAAACATTACAGTAAGACATCTGTTTAGTAAACATCACGCTTATTTCCTGCTTAGTGTGTGACATAATTGTTGATTTTAGTCCTCCAGTCACAAGCTGTGGATTATTTGGGGGGAAAAGTGAGCTCAGAACAGATGACAACAAACCAGGTTTCTAGAAATGTACTGTAGAATAAAAAGTGGTGGAAATAAGATTTTCGAGGATTATCAGCTTATCTTCACTGGGAGTACTAGTCAGCTCGCAATTATAAAATGTTTTTTCTTTAATTCCTGCCAAACTGTTTAAGATAATAAGGAAAAGCATATCGTTAAACATGTAAATGATCACTGATGTCATTTCTGTTTTTAGAGTGAGCAGATGGACTTGATTTTGGGGGGCTGATAGAGCACACATGACGTATTTTAGTGATCACCGGAGTATCGGAGCATCTCAGGGGACAGCCATCATTTTTGGATTATGAAGCAGTAAATAACAGAAGCTATTTGAGTCAAATGTGGAGTTTAAAGCTGGAGAAAGAGAAACCATAATAATTTTACTGAGGATGCTTAGCACAGATTTCACTGGAGCGGTTCGCAGCCGAGTGTGAAGCAGCTGGGATGGGAATCAGCTCCTCTAAATCCGAGACCGTGGTCTTGAGTTGGAAAAGGGTAGAATGCCTTCTCCAGGTCCAGTGGAAGAGTTTAAGTATCTCAGTGTCTTGTGAGGGAAAGATGGAGCATGAGATTGATAGATGAATTGGTGCTGCGTCTGCAGCGATGCGGGCGTTGTACCGGTCTGTCGTGGTGAAGAGAGAGCTGAGCCGGAAGGTAAAGCTCTCGATTTACCGGTCGATCTACTTTCCAACCCTCGTCTATGGTCACGAGCTTTGGGTAGTGACCGAAAGAACGAGATCGCGGATACAAGCGGCCAAAATGAGTTTTCTCTGCAGGGTGTCTGGGCTCTCCCTTAGAGATAGGGTAACAAGCTCGATCATCCGGGAGGGGCTCAGAGTAGACCTGCTGCTCCTCCACATCGAGAGGAGCCAGTTGAGGTGGCTCAGGCATCTGGTGAGGTTTTCTGGTCACGTCCAACCAGGAGGAGACCTAAAGGAAGACCCAGGACACGCTGGAGGGACTATGTGTTTCGGCTGGCCAGGGAACGCCTTGGGAATTCCCCAGAGGATCTGGCCCAAGTGGCTGGGGAGAGGGAAGTCTGGGATAGAGGGCTGCATTGGGATTGGGTCCCGCCGGGTCCCGTGGTACCCAACACAAAGCTCACAGGAGTGGGTGGTGTGAATTTTGCTGCGGGCTGGAGCGGGCAACTAAAAGAAACAGTGCAGGATCGAGATGAGCATGTATGGCGAGTGATTTCTGACACGGATTACCAGCCGAAGGAGACCCTCGTCTAACATTAACGTTTGAGAAGAAGCCCTCGGAGAAGCACGTCGTCTCTGTAGCGTGTTGACAGTGCAGACGTTCACACGGCGACGTCGCCTTCAGCTGCGCCTTCTCCAGAGTCTGGTTAGGCTTAGTCGCGGCGGAAATCACTCGCCATAGCGCATGGAGACTCCGATCACATGCACCGTGGCGTCACCAGGATCACAGGTGACACCGCGGTGTTAAAGGGTTAAAAACTAAGCGAAAACAAAGTGCGCTAATCCTGACCAACGTGTCAAAAGACATGAAACAAAGAGATTTATGCGGTTTCTGCATTAATAGTCTATAAAATGACATGTTTTCTCCTGCAGGACCAGAGAGGACACAAAATCAATGCATTGCTTTTATTGTGCGGGAATAATTTCTCCAAGTTTTGCGGCCGGGAGCGGGATGAAGAAAACAGTCCTGTGCAGGGCTCTAGTCTGGGACTCTCTGCTTAGGCTGCTGCCTCCACGACCTGACTCCAGATAAGCGGAAGAGAAAGGATGGATGCCTAGCACACGTTAGCACAACTTCCACTCTTTTTCTAAAGCAGCATCACCGATGAATAATAGAGTGATGTTAATTTACCCAAACAGGTTGCTCTACACAGAGCAGACACGTTTTTATGTAATTAGACGCTTCTACAGCCTCTGCAGTTTGCTAAGCTAATCTCCCACTCTACTTGAGGCGTCTCACTATTTTCAGAGCGCAGCAGTTTGTCTTTAGCCTGAGGGAGATTGTCAATTGTTTTGTAATATCACTCCATTTAAATGTCTTTTATGATTTTTCTAAACACTTCAGATAAATAAGAAGCTCTGCTTGTAATGTATTCTACATTTGGCCTTTCTGCACATAGAGTCATTTCAGCCACCTGCACTTAGAGGGTCAGTTTATTTACATAGGGACACTTCTGAAGGATGCACACTGATTTATTCCAATCTCACTTACAGTTAAGCTCTGCCTCGGGATTCTGATTCTATCTGTAACGATGGGTTGGTGGGAGAAACTGATACCTGGGTGCTTCATTCCTGCAGGCACGCCACAAATCATCGGTATCTTCTCCAGATCTGCCTCCACTTTCAAGTTGCAGGGAATGAACAGCTTAAGATGTTCGTCACAGCCTTATACTTCTAAACACAACTCAAGGAACGTCTAGATGTGCATGATTTCATAATCAAACTGAACTTGTCAGGCGTTGTTAAAAATAAAGCTCCTGTCAGTGGAATCTATTTATTTTCAAATTAGAACAAGACATTTTTATCTTGGGTTAAATACTGTTTGCATATATCCGTATGAGCAAAGTTGTGGGTTTAATTCAACTATTTACATCCAAGATTTAATTAACAGGTGCTTCCTCCTCCATCAGCTGTTGGGGTAATTAATCTGTCTTAGAAAACATCTCTACGCTGTAGCCTATAAACTCTAAACTGATTAAAAATGGAACACTGCCATCTGCACTACTGCACACAATAAAATGATAAACTAAAAATATGTGATCTGGTTATAAAGAAAATTAAGGTTAATTTAAGTACAGTTTACTGCATCCGATCAGTGTAAACAACACAAGGAATGAGGCGGAGAGTCTTTGGTTTGGGGTGGCTTCAGAGTGCAATGCTGCTTTTTTACAGATGACGTTTCTGTGTTTATCTAATCAAACAGGGACTTTTAGCAATCACTGAAAAGTTTGCAGCTCAGATCATCTTCTCCATGTCTGAGGCCATGGTCCTCAACCAGAAAAAAGTGGGGCGTCAACTCTTGATTTGTCATGATGAGGAGAAATCTGAGCTGAAGTCGTAGATTTACCAATCAATCTCTGTTCCAGCCCTCACCCATGGTCCTGACATGCGGATGTATCTGGAAAAATTGAAATTATGAGTACAAGTAGCTGAAGTTCCATTGAGGAGAGGATGGAGTTGCTGCTCCTGGCCATTAAAGCTGCATTATGTCATATTTTTGTTAAAAATAAAATTGTTTTTTAAATATATAGGTTTCTTCATCTCCTGACCATACGATTAAATCTAGTACTTTTTGCCTCGATTGCATATAGAGGTAGCAATTCCAATTATTTTGAAGGGGTCGCTACCACTTCAGGCCATGACATATGTGGGTTCACAAGGAGGCCGTGTTCTCCTTCAGTTAGCTGCTAGATAAGCTAAGCTAGCATCTGGAAACATGCTTTTGAAAATGAATACTGCCAGCAATTCATGCCTGGTTCTCTGCTTCTGACCCAGGTCGCTACTCTTCCCGGTTCTGACCAAGACCGAGCAACCACAAGTGGGCCTACAGGATGTTAATGCACTCTGCATCCATAGGCCGCTCCTCCTGATGGTTCTGGCTGAGTTTGGGCGCTCAGAAGCGGCCCTAAAGTCTAATAACCCCAGCCTGGATCTTTGCATTTGTGAGGCAGCATGTCCTCCTGGTTCTGCCACGAGTCGTGCAACATAGGCAGCCTGCACTGCTGCACACCATGCCTGGTACTAAGGTCCAAATTTTTGAGAACCAGGGCAGGGAGTGGTAAAACCTTACAGACCAACCCAAATTTGGCTCACCTTCCCTGGGATAACTTTCCGACAAAGCCCACCCAGTTTTTCTGGTTCTCCGATGCGGTCCCTACTAACCCATCGACTGTTATCAACCACTCTTTCCAACACCCCCCCCCCCCCCCCCCCCCACACACACACACACACACACACACACAGCTTTTTCTGTTACTTCACTTTAAGGCAGTAGTAAATAATAATAAATAAATAGGTAAATAATTTGTTAAATAGTAATAAATAGGTTTGAACGTCATCGGAGTGTGCATTTTGCTGAGTGCAGTTCATCTAACAGCCACATGGCGCGCTCTCTGCAGCACCCTCTGCAAACTCCACAGAGCAGCTTTAAAATGAGTTTCAGCACTTAGCAGTAACATCTCACCCTGGCAGACCCAGGACTCACTGGAGAGATTATATCTCACGTCTGGCCTGGGTGAGGTAGTGGGACAGAAGGAAGTTTCTGTTGACCACAACCTAACTCTGGACAAACAACAAAAAACAGATGCATCATGGAACATCAACCAAGCTAACACCATACATTTATTAGCATGTTGATGTTAGCTCATATTGATAAGACATGATGGAGTCGATTGTAAATGTTTAAAATGAGGTCATGCACACAGACATGCAATACCACAAGATTTAATCCATCACTAAATTATAAGTTCATGTCTGTAAAACTGACTTGAGTTATAATCATTGTGTGTTTTCTAAACTTCTAACTTTAAATTCTTTTGAAAGTTTGTAGCCAGTGATGTTCAGACCTACATTAACGCTCGCCAAAATAAACCTGGCTTGCTTAGACGATGCTCTAAAAGCCCGCTGAATGGCTGGCATCTACACAGAAACACACAGATGTTGAGCTCCAGGTAAGACACTGATCCACAGCAGCCATGAGCAGCGTCTCCCTGCTGCTGGAGACGAATCGGGAACAAACTTTTGGCTGCAGTCGTTCAAATGCTTGTGATGTTCAGGACTGATCAGTTGTTGCCACACAGTTTGTCACTAGTTCACAAAAAGACCACCAAGTGACACACATCTGAAAATCCTTCATAACCGCATTTCTTTTATATATGAAATGAAACACAAACACATCAAGACATTTATCTCCTTGGCGACAGTGAAAGTCTTAAGCGTCGTTCTCGCTGAACGTACGGTTTCCACAAAGAATCCTTGAGTCCAGTCAGAGCATTCACACCCGTTGTGGTGCGGATCCAGATGTGGAGCTCTGGAGTGTTTCTGCACAAGTCTAAATCATCCAAAGTTGATGCCAAAGCCATTTCACACAAGCGCCATCTTTGTAGTTTTTCTCTGTACATCTCTGGTGCTAAGCCTGCCCTACGTCTCTCTACAAACATAGAGTGCTGCGATTGGCCAGACCTAAAACTGTTCGTGCCAATGAACTACAATGGAGCGTGGCTAGACCGACCTGCAGAGCTAAGTATTTTGCTACTAGTCTGACTAGATTTCTAGGCTATGCAGATGCTGTATCACCAACAGACTCAGCTGAGGGAGGTATGGACTTTTAACCACTCTTTAATTCACAGTTGAAAAGATGAAATGGCAACAAAATCCATTTTTCTATAGGAAATCAAATAACTTTCTTAGATAATCTAATTAACATTTAGCATTTGTTTTGCTTCTTCTCTCATGGTCTTGGGGGACGGAGGAGTGGCAGAGGACATAAGTGTCTACCCTGAAATCGTAAGGTTGCAGGTTCAAGCCCCAATCAGTCTGTTGCTGCTGTTGTGTCCTTGGGCAAGACACTCAACCCACATTGCCTGCTGCTGGTGGTCGGAGGCGCTGGTGCAGCCTGTGCTCGGCTGCCTCACCTCTGTCAGTGCGGCCCAGGGCAGCTGTGGCTACACTGTAGCTCATCACCACCAGGGTGTGAATGGGTAAATGACCGATTGTGTTGTAAAGTACCTTGGGGGGTTCTAGAACCCTAGAAGGCACTATATGAAATACAGGCCATTTACCATGTTTATCCTTGTGATCATAACCCATGTGCATTTATGGTTTTGTCTCAATTTTGGTATTTTGAATCTTGACATGAGTGTAAGGAAAGTGTGTGTGTGTGTGTGTGTGTGTGTGTGTGTGTGTGTGTGTGTGTGTGTGTGTGTGTGTGTGTGTGTGTGTTATCTTTGCTGTTTCGTCTCCTGTTGTCATTTAGCTCTAATATCCTTCCCTGCTTATGTTAACAAAAGTGTTCAAGTGCATCTTTGGAGAGGAAGGATTCTCTCATCTCTGCTCAGTGATTCTGAAATGATCTGAAAGCTCGTGGTTGATTAAATCCCTTATTCAGGGTCTGGACGAGTTCCCTACTATACATACAAAGGTGCACAAGGCAGAGGGACCTGACCCCCAGCAACCAGGACTGCAAACACTTTATGAGATCAAAGCAGTGGAACCAGCCCTGGGAGCGTCACCTGACCTGAATTCAATTAAAGCTTTACGGGCGGATCAGAGAGCAGCCTGAGAAAGAAAACAGCAATGAAGAGGCAAAAACTGGGAGTGAGAACACGGAGACACCAGTTTAGGGAAGACAGATAAAATATTACACAGTTGTTCTCTGACACAAATGCCCTTCCTCTCCCCCCTCCCCCCCTCTCCAGCTCTGTTATACAGATCCACACACCAAGCTGCACAGGTCTCATTGGTTTACTCAGCCTGTGGGCATGTGTGACTTTAATGAGCCAAAGCTGAATGGACATCAGGCAGAAATTCTCACGCTCGAGCGCTGGCTCCGACTAGACGCTCCGCGCTGGCATTTTCTGGCAGCCACTTCACAGCTTGGTGTTAAGTTTAGCCGTTAGCCACATGTTCAAGGAGTCCAACGAGGGCATTTGCTTCTCTCAAGTGATCACCGTTAAATCAAGATGGTTGTTTTGTGGGGTCACTGGAGAACAATTAATAAAGAGAATCAGAATTAAAGGCTATAAAAAATAAGTTGTTTCTGGATTTCTGTCCTTGTCTTAGGAGAAATTTGTGCAACTGAACTTTTGTCACATTTTATAATAAATTAAATTCTTTTTGTGGATAATAAATATCAGAAGCTGAGCAGGAGTAGAAAATATCAAGCAGACAATTTAAATTCATTAGGGATTAATCTGCTTGACACATGATCAGATAAGCTGAGGAGTAGAACAACAATCACAGATATCACTTCCACCATCAGCTGAAGATCTGCTCTCACTCCGCCGCCCCCGTGGAGCTTTATTTCCTACAGAGCAACGAGCGGAGAACATTACATCTCTGTTATCCTCGTCTGCCTCCTGGCTCCTTGTGAGGATCGCGATATTTCCGACATCACCTGAAGGCAGCGACAGCGATGCCACCCCACCTGTACTTTAGTGGAGGAGAGCCGGAGCAAGCATGTGATAACTAGCAGATCCGATGCTGAAGCGGAGGGAGATTAAAGTCACCGATTCACTCAACAGAAGGGACCATCTTCTGAAAGATGAGCGCGAGAAATATTCAGAGGAAACTGTTCGGATTTCTGTGAAGCAAACTTTGGAGCGACGGCCAGCGGTCCTCCAGGTTAGTAAAACCTAATACCTAGGGATTATTTTCTCGTGGAGTTGTTAAGAAATTATATTTGAACGACTTCTAAAACTTTGGACTGGACGCAGTATCGTTGAGCGCTTCTTGTGCGCGTCTTTCATGAAAAATTAGTGCGCGTAAATACGCACGCGCGTGACATGCGCCTAAACAGACGCACAAAGAAACAAACGGGAGCCGTGCGTGTTGACAAGTTGTCAAGCAGCGTGCAGAAGCTTTTTCTGCAGGCGCTCCTCCAGCCGGATGACTGCAGTCCGGACAAGAGCAGGGAGACAGCGCCATCAGTCGCACAGTGGATACACTCAGGTGTGCATGTGCAGAAAACAAGAGAGGAGGAGGTACTGGTTCGGTTTGAAAAGAAAAAAAGGTGGGAGTAGCCAAAGTGCATGGTCTACAGCGTTTTTTCAGTCAGGATAAAAAAATAAATAAGATCAAACATGATTTTGAAATAGTTTTTTCATTTATTATATACAATTTATTTGCAAAACTAAAGTTTATTCACATTGAATTTTTAACAATAATAGAAAATTATGCAACAAACAAACAAAAATAAATAAATAAAAAAACAAGTTAACCCACAACTTTTCAATAATTTTATTATAAATTATAAGCCAACAAATCAATAAGCCACATTTAGCTAAGTATATGTATATTTAATCTAAGCACATTTGAACTAAATGCTTTCAGCAAATAATATTCAATAGGTTTGTTATCAGTGTAAAGGTTGGATAATAAATGAGATAATTGTGTCACAACAAAAACTAGAAATTTAGCAAAAAACATAACACAAATTTAGGTAAAAGCCCAATTAACAACTCAAATGTTAGGTCCTTAATGTATTATGACACAAAAGCTATTTTCCACAGGTGTATTGTAAAAAAAACTCTTATTATAGACGGTAACTGGTCAATTATTGTATTTAAAGGCAAAATGTAATTTTAACAAAAATTCAAATTGATCTATTTTAGAAAAAGAGATCAATTAGGGACCTAATCAAAGGCTTTCAGCTATTTATTTTCCACAGGTGTGTTAGTAGCCTACCTACTCATAGCTGCGAGGCTTTAATGTAAAAGCGGAGTTGTTAAGTGGGCTGTAATTTGAAATGGAACTGGTTTAGCGCGGGGCAGAGCTCGGCCAGTTTGAAATGATGTGTGAAAATCTAAAGAAACCACAGCGGAGCTGCCCTGAGAGAGCCGAGCGAGCGGCTTTCTGTCGCTGCCAGGCGGGAAGTAGATCCGGACCTGTGCAGCGCGGAGCGATATGATCCCGTGTGGGAGAGAGAGAAAGCGGAGCAGTGAGTGAAGCGGGAGCAAAAAGCAGATCCTGCCTACTGGTGGCAGATGGAGTAACGGAGAGGAGAGAAGTCCACGAATTACCATGCGGAGATTTGGACTACATAAACTTAATGCGAAGCCTCCTAATCTACGAGATTAATGTTATCAATAAAGGTATGTTACTTTTTCATTCCCGCAGGCTGTTTAGAGTGAGCGAGCTTCGGCATCTTTAGGAGAGTAAAAAGGAAAAAGTTGAGGTCGGTGTGGCTGTGAAAGGAACCATCGGCTGCTGCATGCGTTCTCTGTCTTTATAGGGAAGTTTTCTCTCAACAAAACCAACTAAATAATCCAATTTCTGAGAACTAACTCGCATTTAGAGCGTTCATTTGGAGGCTTGTGCGTTGTTTTATCTGGTGTTGGAGACGTGCGGAATGCTTTTTCAAGCAAATCTCTGCCCCCATCGCTCGGCTGCCACCGTTTCAAGGACTGAATGGTTGTAGTTGGGGGATGGGGTATGAAAGGAAAAAGTCTCCAGGCACCTAACTTATTCCTGTTACAGTTAAATCCCCCTTCCTAATAATTAAACTTCACTTTATATACTAATTAAAAAAGCAGTATCGTTTAATTTCTCCACATTTTGCCTAATTTACCCAAAAAGAGCTACAAGTTTTTTTGATTTTAGATTCTTTATTATTTTACAAAGCAGACGCCTCTTTTGTACCTGCGGGCAGTGGTTTCAGATTTAAGGTGGACTTATTGGGCTCAACCATGTCACTTATTAACCACACATAAAACATTAATAACTAAACCCATCTCGGGTCATTTTGACACACCAAAAGTAAATAAAGCAGGCTTCAGATGCATTCTTGTGCAGAGAGAGCCACGTTTTGGTTTTTATTAGCCTTTGTGCAAACCAAGCTGCTGTAAATGAGTGATTCGGTTATTATTAACCAGTTTAATAGCCATTGCACCGCTGGGTTTAACACTGTCTGTTCTCCACCTAGACTGTAAAAAGCACCTATCTGCTTGATTGTTTTTTGTGCAAGTAAAGCTTAACTGTCTGCTATTTATAGTGCAGAGAAAAAAAATACAGTATATTTTTGTTCTGTAGGGAAATTAAAGATTTACTTGATGTGCTTTCAGTGCCAATGTTTTGAGCGCAGAGAGGTCAGATTTGGAGAAATTATGCAGTGCACATAAAAAAAGCATCTGGCATTGTGCAGAAATGGGACCCGTTCCAGCTCAGATCTTGTCACTTGACTGACTGATGATGTCCTTCAACTTATTTCCACGTGAAATCAGTTTAGCTTCTCCGACCGTCACTTGACATTTCACTGAAAGCAATCAGGGTATTTTTGGAGTGATTTTCTTAACTGAATTCTCAGCTGATGTGTTTATCTGATGTTAACGCTAAAAGTCTCAATGATTATCTTTTTCTTTTTTCCCCAGGTGGTGCTGTGAAGATCACGGTACGATAATGGGGAAGCTCTGGGTGACACTGCTCGCACTGTTCCTGCAGCTTTTCTGTGGCTGTGCAGAAAGCCAAAGGATAGCGAGAGCCTTCTCCATGCAGTTCACCCACTCAGTTTACAACGCCACCATATATGAGAACTCTGCTGCTAAGACTTACTTAGAGAGTCACACCAAGATGGGGATCTTTGTCACAGACTCCGCATGGGAGATACGGTACAAAATCATCTCTGGAGATGATGAGAACTTGTTCAAAGCGGAGGACTACCAGGTGGGAGATTTCAGTTTTTTGCGAATAAGGACCAAAGGAGGCAGCACTGCTATTCTGAACCGGGAGGTTAAAGACCACTATATGCTCACTGTCAAAGCTTCAGAGAGGAGCACAAACCTAGAGTGTCGCACCAGAGTGAAGGTGCAGGTACTGGATACGAATGATCTGAGGCCTCTTTTCTCGCCAACATCCTACAGCATCTCTCTGCCGGAGAACACTGCCATACGCACAAGTGTGGCAAAGGTCACAGCCACTGATGCAGACATCGGTACGAATGGAGAATACTACTATAGCTTCAGGGAGTGGACGGACATGTTTGCTGTTCACCCTACGAGTGGTGTGGTGACACTGACTGGCAAGCTGGACTACTCGGAGACAAAGCTGTATGAACTGGAGATCCTTGCAGTGGACAGAGGGATGAAGCTGTACGGCAGCAGTGGCTTCAGTAGCATGGCCAAACTCACAGTCAGGGTGGAACAAGCCAATGAGCACGCACCTGTAATTACCGCAGTGACCTTGTCACCCTCCGATGCAGATCACGACCCCACATATGCCATTGTGACAGTGGAGGACAAAGATCAGGGACCAAACGGGGAGATAGCATCGCTAAGTATAGTGGCCGGTGACCCGCTTCAGCAGTTTAAGGCTGTAAGAACAAGCCCAGGGAGCAAAGAGTACAAAATTAAAGCCGTCAAAGATGTGGACTGGGACAGCCAACCATTTGGATACAACCTCACCTTACAGGCAAAGGACAAAGGCACCCCACCTCAGTTTTCATCGGCTAAACTGGTGCACGTCACTTCAGCACAGTTCCATAATGGCCCTCCTGTCTTTGAAAAGGCTGTTTACAGAGTCAATCTCAGCGAATTTGCCCCTCTTCACACACCTGTCACTATGGTGACAGCTCTGCCAAAGTATCCCCATCTAAAATATGCTTTTAAACACAATTCTGACAAAAATCGATTTAATATCAACCCAGACACTGGGTTAATCACCACAGCAGGATCAATCAATGCTGATACTTCCTCGAAATTTGAGCTTGAGGTGATCACCAGTGACGAGAAGGCAGCTGCAAAAGTGATTGTCGACGTCGTTGATGTAAATAACAATGCACCTGATTTCCAGCAGACGTCTTACAAAGCCAGCGTTGATGAGAATGCACCTGTCAGTACCAGTGTGGTGACTGTAAAAGCCAGTGATTTAGACAAAGAAGAGAATGGCTATGTGACCTACAGCATCACCAATCTGAGTCCCCAGCCGTTTGTCATTGATTACTTTTCTGGTGTCATCAGCACTTCAGAGGAGCTCGATTATGAGCTCATGCCCAGGATTTACCATCTGAAAGTCAGAGCATCGGACTGGGGATCCCCTTTCCGGAGGGAGGTGGAAGCATTTGTGACCATAACTTTAAATAACCTGAATGACAACAAACCTTTGTTTGAAAACGTAGACTGTGAAGTGACCGTGCCCCGCGATCACGGCGTGGGAGAGCAGATAACAACAACGTCTGCCATAGATGCTGATGAACTGCAGCTAGTGCGGTACTATATTAAAGCTGGGAATGATCTTAATCTGTTTGAACTGAACCCAAACTCAGGCCTGCTTTCTCTGAAGCACACTTTGAGTGAGGGAGAGGCAGCTAAAGTCTCTTTTCACAGTTTGCAGATTGTTGCAACCGACGGCGAACATGAGACTCAGCCGATGAACATGAACATAACCGTCATCACGGCGCGTAAGCCAGTGCAGGTGAAATGTGTCGAAACTGGTGTCGCCACAATGTTGGCTGAAAAGCTGCTTCAGGGCAGCAAAATCCACACACAAACTGAGCCAGATGACAACTTTGTGGACATTTATTCAATCAACCGGTACTCGCCTCAATTCGGAGAATCTTTCCCAAGCGTTATTGAAGTCAAGGAGGACTTGCCTGTTGGAGCCCGGATCGTCCATTTGAGTGCCACAGACTCAGATAGTGGCTTCAATGGTAAACTGGTGTACGTTATTTCAGGAGGAGACACAGAGAGCCGCTTTATTTTAGAGATGGAAACTGGCTGGCTGTTGGTTTATTCTCCGCTTGACCGGGAGACAACTGACCACTACACCCTCAACATTACAGTTTATGACCTTGGGATTCCACAGAAATCCATGTCACGCCTCTTGGATGTTAAAATTTTAGATGCAAACGACAATAGCCCCCAGTTTTTGCAAGATTCGTATTCGGTTGAAACAAGTGAGAGCACACCTGTCGGAACAGAAATCATACAGGTCGATTCGACAGACAAGGATATGGGTGATAATGGAATTGTTAAATACTCAATTTTGGGAGGCACGGATCATTTTGCTATCAATGAGAACACCGGTGTAGTGACTGTGACCAAACCACTGGATCGCGAGCGCTATCCATTTTATATTTTGAAGATTGCTGCGCGCGATCAGGCAGGTTCCGAGCCTCAGTTAGTGTCCACCGTGCCTCTCAAAATCACTCTGGAAGATGTGAACGATAATCCACCGAAATTTGTTCCTCCCAATTATCGTGTGAAAGTGAGGGAGGATCTTCCTGTTGGTACTGTGATTATGTGGCTGGAGGCTCATGACCCCGACATTGGACCTTCGAGTCAAGTGAGATACAGCCTTATTGACAACGGAGACGGGAATTTTGAAGTAGACAAACTCAGCGGTGCTCTTCGGATTGTTCAGAATCTTGATTATGAGACTAAACAGGTGTATAATCTGACAGCAAAAGCTAAAGACAAAGGGAAGCCCATTTCTTTGTCATCAACGTGCTTCATTGAGGTGGATGTGGTGGACGTAAATGAGAATCTCCACAGGCCTTTGTTCCGATCGTTTGTGGAAAAGGGATTTATAAAAGAAGACGCCCTGATCGGGACTTCTGTGATGACTGTTTCGGCTGAAGACGAGGATCCAGGGCAAGATGGTGAAATTCGATATTCCATCAGGGATGGCTCTGGCCTGGGAATATTCTCCATTGATGAACAAACCGGTAAGTTACCTTTTTCTGTGAATCTGTCTTAATGCTTACATCAGTAAAATTTTGTGTTGAAGGTGAGTCAGGTATGTTCTGATGTGTGGAAAAAATGACGTAAGAAGCAAGATCCTGACTCCCGTGTGTGTGTGTGTGTGTGTGTGTGTGTGTGTGTGTGTGTGTGTGGAGGGGGGTGATTTGATGGCAGGAACAGATGGACCATCTGTCTCTCAGACCTTTGTGGACATTCCTTATTAGTCGCCGTGGTGCTGAAAAGTTTTGAATTCACACTCTCTTTTCCTGAACCACCCCCTCACCATACACACTTGATGAAATGGTTTTCATGATTACAAGTGGATTTAACAAGGGCATGCTTTTATTAAAGAAAAATTGTGTGTGGATTCCTCATTTGAAATTGTTCAAATATCTGACTGAAGTCTGAAGTCAAAATAAGCTGTCTGGAATCATGATTTATCTAGAAATCACCTGAGAAACCATAATTATGCTAAGGCATCTTAAACCCCTCCCCCCGCCCTACATAAAATTAATCTTTCCAGTGTGCATATTCAAACTCTAAATGAATCGGTGAAACTTTTTGCAAGGTATATTGGCTTGGCACATGTAACCTCCAAAATCTGAATAAGAAACCTGGAAATGCAATTTACCAGTTGGCTGCTCGTTCTCTTTTGGAAGTGGTTTCTACCTTCAGGTTAGTGTTTATTCAGGAACATACATGTGAATAATTCAATAACTTGACAGGAAGTCTCAGGAAACCTTTAGGGACGGACCATGTTTTTGCCAGGTAAATTTAGCACAAAGCTTTTATGAAAGATCTGTACTCCAGGTTTGCTTGTCAGCTGTTTGTGATTGTTTCTGTGATAATGTCTGTATCTGATTTGTAATAAGATCTTGTTTAATGAAGATATGTAAACCTGGGCTAGTCACTGACTGCTTTAATGTGTTGTAGATAATAGCAGATTTTATGTGTCCAGATACATTGGAGGCTTGTTACAGGATCATTTTTACACCTCAGAATGTCTTTGACCTGTGTGGTGTTTTAAGGTATTTGGAAAAACAATAAGAACAATATCTTTCATTACATTATTGATTGGTTTATGTCTCATGGGGGCTAAATTCTAGAGTCCTATATAATATATAAATTAATTTAGTGAAAGTCTGCACATGATAAATAAAAAGGTACAGATAAAAATGCAAAAATTAGCTGATAATATCTAATGATCTTTTTCTGGGTTTGTTTTAGGCAGGTCTAATAGACTTAATCGTTTAAGTTATTTGGAAACTTACTAAGGTTAATTGCTTTGTCTGGCTTCTGTTGGGAGTATTTTGTGATGACTGTTCTTCCTGCTGTGCAGAAACAATTTTTTAGATGCCGCATGAAAGTATACTTCCTTTGAAAATCAACAGTAGTAATTCAGTATGGTACTCATAACTGTACTGTAACATAAGCAGAGTAACTGCAGCCTGGCACTGGAGCGCGCACAAACCTTGTTACACAAACACAAAAATATCATTACCTGCTAAAGTATTAGCCCTGCTTACAGGTTGGGCTGTAGGTCAAATACAACATCATTCTAATGACTCTGGTGTTCAGTTTGGAAAATGTCCGGTCTGTAAACATTCAGTGGTACACAGCAGCTGTAGCATGATCACAGCTAATGCTACTGCATGCTAGCTCTCTCCGAGCCATCGGTGAGGTCATATCATTGTCATATCAAGCTCTAAATACAACCTACAATGTTTCTTACCTGGTCCCTAGGAAATGAGCCATGTCAGCATCCTTTTTCAGTCCCAGATCTAGTTGAAGCAGCCTCCATTCATCTATTGCATATCTGATATTTATTCGGGTGCTCGACTTTTAACATATTTGGTTTTTGGCTCACAAGATTCCGCTGATAAAACCTTCTTTGTGCCACTCTTCAGTGGACTTTGAGTTGAGCTTGGTCGTTTGCCGGTTGCGGTAGAATCCATTTCCACAGTTCTTCTATTTGGTCGTTTTATGGCGGTTGGCAAGCAACGTTAAGGTGCATTACCACCACCTACTGATCTGGAGTGAATCAACCGCATACATTTTCTTCCTGTTTTGAAGCTGTCTAGAACGCGCAATCAGTGTCAGTTGACGTCACATCCGTAGGACAGCGCAGAAAATTTGGGACGGAAGTGCAGCACATTTTGCAGCACACAGCCTGTTCAAGAAAATGGAACGATACATGGATGGCCTCATTCTTTTTGGTTTATAACGCTTCATCACCCATTAGCTTTAAAAAAATTAACATGCATGCTTATTTTTTTACAAATCCTGCCCAATGCTCCTTGAAAGCCGACTTCACACTGAAAGCATCAGCGGCGCAGAACGGCAGCGGAACGTTGCTGCTTCAAATATAATCCATTATAGTCTATGGGGCTGACACGAACCAGCCGCAACGCGGCAATTTCCAGACACGTCCCAGAAGCGGCACGCCGCGTCGCTAAAGATAGGATCGGGTTCTATTTTTGCTGTGTGCCACTTCTGGGATGCGTCAATTTCCACAGTTAACATAGGGCTAGACAGGAAATCACACTCTGTTTCAGTGTAAAATGCCTGGTAATTTTCAAAATAAAAGTCTATTACAGCATTGCGATTTCATATCTATGTAGTAGGGATGCTCCGATCCGATCATGTCATCGGAAATCGGGCCCGATCATGTGACTTTCAAAGGACTTGGAATCGGTTGAAAAAGATCGGATTCAACCTTATAAAACAACAAATATGACATTTTAAATTCATTCTGATATCTTAACAAGTTCCACTATATCAATATTATTTGTTTCTTGGCCAAAAACACCACCATTACGTCACACGATGTACGGCAGGTGGGGATTCAGACACCATACAGCTGTTAGCTAGTAGGCTAACGCAGAGCTAACTTGTCTCCACAGGAGAGCTAAAATATCTGTATGTTGGTGGGGTTTTAAACCGGACAGCAAAGGCAGTGTAACAGCCATTTGTAATGTGTGCATACTGGGTATTCAACATGCTGGAAAAGACAGCTGCATGATAAGCAGCCTTCAAAACGAAATACTTTCTCCTGTGGCTTTATTTCCCTTCAGGCGTTACCACTGCGAGCCTTCGGTCTGAGTTAAGTCCCAGCGGCATCTCTAACAAAAACACGGAGCCAGCCAACAGTGAAAATTACGTTAATTAACAGAGAAATTGCCGACAACAAAACGTTGGAGTTTCTCGTTCTGCAGCACCTGAGCTGAACACGCTGGTAGCTTCATGGTGCTGAGGGGAAAGCCTGCTGTGGCGCCGTGGCTGTGGAACCCAAAGTGTGCCACACGCGCAACATTACGTGCGACTCTCACACGAAAAGTACACGTTTTTAACGAGCAATTAACGCGTCAACAACACATACTTTTGCTTGATTTCAACCAGCAAACAACACGTTTTTTATTAATGTACTTCCTAAACAAGTGATGTTTTTGGCAGATAAACTAAGGAAATGACATAAATTCCAAAAAAAAAGACATACCTAAATAATAATAAAAAAATTAAAGGAAAACTTGGACGTGTTTTCCCTTCATTTGTTCTTTTTTAATGCTTTGCTGAAGTATCGGATCGGGACTCGGTATCAGCAGATACTCAAAATCAAATGACTCGGACTCGGATCGGGAGCAAAAAAATGTGATCGGAACATCCCTACTATGTAGATTACGTCTATACGTGTGACCTCACGACTTATCGTTCGAGAAGTGCAGCGGTGTGTTTTTCATGGCTTTAATCGTGGCAGTAGAGAGGAACAACATTATATATGACATCAAACAGCGATGTCAAACATGAGTTTTGGTTTAATGGCGGATGACATAAACAAACCGTGGCCTTTGAAGGCTCGAGGGATCTTGTGGTCTCGCGAGTCCAGCGAGGAGCTCGGCGGTGAAGCTGCTCTGCAGCTGAGATTCTCCCGGTGTGCACTGGCAAGCAGCGAAAATCGCGAGTAAGCCGTTCCGTGCTGCTGATGCTTTCAGTGTGCAGCAGGCGTAAGAGTGCTGTGGTCGGCTTGGAAGGACGCCAGTACCACTCCAATCATAAATTGGGGATTTTTCATACGTTAGATTGTCTTTGTCTGATTTCGAGGACAAAGAAGCATGCTGCTTGTTGAATGCGATGTCTAGTCAATCGGAAAGTGAGGTGACGGAAGCACACTGCATGGTCCTCTTCCGCCATGTTTATTTACTCCTACGTCATGTTTGATCTCAAGCGGTTTTGGAAGATTTCCTGTCTGACCAGGGGAACGTTCATGTATAAAATTGGTTCTTGTGTAGTTTTTGCTGTGTGGCAACACATCACACACAGTAGGACAAAAACCGTGATATTCTTGATTTTTTTATCCTCACGTGTGGTCTCTCATGTTTTGAAAATCATCCGACAATTTAAAAATCTTGCCATGTGAACCGCGCCTAAGTAGACTGATTCCTTGAACCCGTATAACTTGTCACAACAAAATGTAGAATTTATCTACCTTAGAAGCATTATCAACCATCTTCCACAATTGGGATTTTTTAAAGTTGTTAATTGTTCAATGTCATGTTGGCCCATGTTTTATGTCTGTTAGAACTTATTTTTGACAAGGTGTTAATTGAAAATAAAGGCATCAAAGGAAGTGAAAAACTAGTGATTTTCCATTGCTTTGTGTCAATGTTTGTTGCACACTGACACTCTATTTGCAAATGAGATTATCAAAGCTGCAGGAAATACACTTATATCTGTGCTGCTTTGAAAGGTTTGAAGTACTGCTGTCAATTTTTTATGAGGCAAAAGGCAGGTGATAATGTTTTCGTTTGTTTGTTTTTAGTGTTAGCAAAAAAGAAACCCTCATGAACTACTGAAATTATTTTTGTGAAACGCAGACAGGCTTTATTGGATGTAAGTGTACAATTGAAGCACATTTGGATTCAACACAATTCAAGATGGACACCATAGCGAAGCCAAATGAGCATAAATAAAAATTGCTGTAACTTGGCCAATTTTACAGGTATTGGGCCAAAATCTAATGGAGTGGTAGCGAGAACCACCCACAACACATACTCTGAGAGCTAACAGAACATATTCTGTCTTGTATAAGATCAAACCAAAATGGCTTTAACTGCATCATTTCTCAACAAAAGACGAGTTTAAAACTGTGGGTGAAGGGCAGTGGGCGATATGCAATCCTTCAGTACCCTGGAAATCTAGACAAACCGTAGCACTAGCAAAAGATTTTTGCTCTGCTGGCCGATCTAGCCACGCTCTATTGTTGCCTAAGCAGGTCTACCATTGGCCCGAACAATTTTAGGTCCGGCCAATCACAGCTCTCTGTGTTTGTAGAGAGATGCTGGGTGGGCTTAGCACCAGAGCTGCAACAGAGAAAAATTACGAAGATGGTGTTGGCTCAGGAACGCTGCTTATTCAAAACAACTTTGGCATCAACTTTGGCCGATTTAGACTTGGGCTTTTCTTTGAGACAAGAGCAGCTAGAGGTACTCAAGTCCTTTATTTAGAAAAAGGATGCATTTGCTTCTTCTTCTGCTTTGACGGTTTATTGTCAATTGGTTCTAGCACTGTCCAAATGCATGCGGAAACGGTTTGAAAGACAACCGCAGTTTACGCCCCTCGACTGAGTTCTGTCTATGAGTCATGGCCATACTATATATTTATATTATTGGGATGGCTTGCCAGGGTACTCCTTCAGTGCTAGGCCTTTAATTGCATTTTTTTGGAGTTAAAATCAAATGATCATATATTTCTTGCAGTTCCTTTGGTGTGAACAGTAACGGGTTGCTTCAAAGGGGGTTTGAATGAAGGCAACTGGACTTCTTTGGTTTCTTGAAGACATTTTGCGTCTCATTCGGGGAACTTTGTCAATTCTGATTGGAATATGGGAAGGTCAAGCTATAAACTGTAGCTGTCTATTGTTGCTTAACTAGCAGAAACTACCTATGAACACCCCTCCTCCCTACTTCCTCAGGAGGTAGGGAGGAGGGGTCAGAATTGACAAAGCACCTCAGATGAGATGCGAAACGTCTTCAAGAACCCAAAGAAGTCCAGTTGCCTTCATTCAAACCCCCTTTAGATTACCATGACCTGGATGACTGAGAACCTTCACCAGCTTATCTCCTTGCTGTATGAAGTCAGTGCATGCATTTTGTTTTCATGGAGCGCCATGAACGTCTGAGACTTTAACTTAAAACCCAGAGCAAAGCCAAGACACTGGGAAACAGGTTTGATGCTCTACTTAATTCCAGAGGCCTCTATTAAGTGATTATCAAGAGGTGCAATGATAGGATTGTCCTGGGCTGGGCCCTGTTATTACAGATTAGATCCGAGGTCAGTAGACAACTAAATACAGCCAAGGTGGTGATGCCCCTCCCATGATTTCACTAGATGAAGGGTGAGGCATTTCTTTTAAGGACCATATGTGTTTAGATTATTATGCTTCCAAAAGAAAAAAAATATATATAGTCAGTGGGTGAACACCCTGTTATATGCTGCAGCTGCATGTTGTGAAGTTTAACCAGAATGTTTTAAAATGGTTTAAAGTTAGAAAACAAATGGAGAAGTGGTGAGAGGAAATCTGCCAGAAGCCACACACCTTCAGCTATGAAATATGCTCTTCAGCATGCTTAAGGAAAACTAAATATGTCTATTCCTGTCTGACTTTTACGCTAAAACCGCACATATTTATTTGGAAAGAGTCTTTATTTATGATGCATTTTATTGTTCTGTCACCACATAATGATCCACTTTTCTGTTCCTTTGACATCCCAATATAAAACAGTCACAAACACTACGACTATATATAGGTAGGAAGCTATTGAAAGCACTCCTGAGTTGGTTGCTGCTTATAGCGAGTATGCATCGCCCCGAGTAGGTACCGTACATCCAAGAAATCTGAACAAAGGAGGAATTTTACAGTAGACTAAACAGGCAACGCTTGCTACCCACTGAAGATATCAAACTATGCAAGGTCATATTTGAAATGATTCGTTATAGCTGTTTACAGAACACCATGCTGATCTCGCGTACAAAAGCACAAGTAAAAGAAACCGTGGTGCTCTCACTGCGTTATGATTTCTTGCTGTTATGCTACTCAGGAAGCTCACAGCAACTGTTTGTCCAGACATTCTCCATGTTATTAAAAGCTCTGTGGTTACTGGATCATTGCCATCTTAATTTAAAAACGTTCTTATCAAGGCTCTTTACGGGCTTCCTTCCCATACTATAGACCAAATTTACCTCCCCGTATTTTTAGTTTGCATGGAGGAAAGCATACAGTTAAATTTAACCCTAACCATGTCTGAATGGTTTTTAATTAAAACAATACTGTATTCATTATTTGAAAGCATATCTTGCATAAAAACACTAATGCACTTAGATTCATCCATTTCTTGTGCTTAAATGTATTTTAACATTTAATTTGTCTGAGCTTATATCCCATAAGTTGTTTACTACTGATTCTTATGTTAGGCCCTTTACTAATATGAGATTTTGAAGTTTGGTTCTGTTCAGTTTGGCAAGAGAATGAGTTTTTTTTCTTCTTTCCTCTGTTTTTAAAACTCACTTTGTCAGACTTCACATGAAAAACACCAATTTGCTGTCTGGAGAGACCGACATCGGGAATTGAACCGCTAATCTTGTGGTTGACAGATGAGTGCTTTACTAAAGTTGAAGATTTTGCTGAACACTCAACCTTAATACTCGCTGAAATCACAACAAAGACATAATGGGGCAAACTGAGGAGGGAAACGTTAAAATGACTTGAAAGAAAAATGATCCTTGGTGACAAAATGATTCAGAAATCTCTGCTGAATCTCTCAGGCCACCCTCCCACCCCCACGTTTGGTTTTCTTTTATGTGAACTAAAACGACGATACCGTGATTTTTGAAAACGAATGTGGGACAAGAGTGTAAAGTTTACATTTTGACTCCTGGCCATCCTACTTCCGACGCCCACAGCTGCACACACACACAACAAAAATGTTGTTTAGCTAAGAGCATCTCTGTAGAATAAGCCACTCACTGTATGTAGGTCAGTATGTAGGCTTGTTTGTATAACTCCTCAAATGTCACACTCTTAACTAGGTGAAATATAGCCTTCAAAAAAGGGTCCCTATCAAAAGAAATTAGAATTAAATTTAAAAAAATGAACAAGTAAATAGTCTAACAGGAAGATGCTGAGTAGAGAGTAATAAAACAAATCTTGATGAACCTGGGCATGTCTCCACCGCTCAAAGTACACCTAATTCACGCTGACACACCTTTTCACCAGGCAACCATTTACAGATTTGATCCTTCCAGTGAGTAATCACCTATTCCTCCATACATGTACTGTTAGGCATTTAGCTTAACACTTTGCTGTGAAGCAAATTACATCCAAGCTTCTGTGCATTAAGAACCCACATAGTCATTAGGGATGACATTTATTAAAAAGGAAAGAGTAGGAATAACACCCAAAGAAGTGCCAAACGAGCACAAGTTAGAAATGTTAGACAAGGGGATTTTTCCTGTTCATGGAATAATGAAAAGATGTTCTGCAATATGAGAAGCAGTGTCCCAATTAGACGGCTGTATAGCTACGGGTGAGTCAGGGGTAAAGGGAGAAAAAGCCAGCTTGTAAAGGGAGTTCTTTCACAGCAGCATTAGTTGACTCAGTTTGTAATCAATAAAGGAAGCGTTTCAACAAATACAATTTGTTCCTGATCCTCCACACCAATTATATTTATCATATTCCTTAAAAAATGTCATGGTGATGGGAACCTTTTTTTAAATTGTGTTTAAAGAAGTTGTGTCTTGGCTTGAAGTTCAATGATCCATTATACAAGGTGACCAGTGCAGCCCAAGTTCATTGTACATGAGGAGCAGACGCTGATTTTGTATAATGTATGCATTGCCCTTTCTTCTTGGATAAAATATGCATTGCCCTTTCACTTGAAACTGTTTGTAGCCTGGGCTGTGAAAGCGTTCTTTGTGAGAGTAAATGAAACAGTTTGATGAATAATGACAAAGTCCTCCTCCATTTCTTTTTCCATCCACTCCACATTAAAGTCACAAAGATTTTTAATAATAATAGAACAGTACAGCATTCTTATGAGGGTTGGCATCATGTATAGGTTCAAAAGTGGTAATTGTTGCCCCGTGTCCCTCATTTTCCATTTTGTTTAAGATGAAAGTTGGGCTGCCAAGTGGCACATGATTCCAAATAGTCTTTGGTTGGGTGCTGTTACTGTGGAGATGAGACCAGGAATGCACAGCGGGACAAAGTTGATTGTAGGTTGCTAAATGGAAAACACACTTTCCCCAGTTAAAAGTATGTTGTTCTTTCAGTCCATTAAATCTGTTTGAAGAAACCTAGAGCTGCCTCATGCACAGGATGTACCTCATTATGTGTTAATTCACTGCCATGCAAGCTTTCACTCATATATAAGATCTATTACAGTCTTTTTCAGTATTCAGTTGCAATAATCTTAAGCCCCGTTCTTTACTGTTGCAATTTGATCTTAATTTAACAAAATTTATATATAGATTCCATTAAAGAGTTTCAGCTGTTTAAAATCACTGACTAGAATCTCCACCCCAAACAGAGCTGTAGGGCAAAAATTACAGCGGTAGAATTTTGAAACACAGAAGTGTTAGCCCTGACCACTAGTACTGTTCAAAATGTGTAAAAAGCTATCAGACTGTCTTTAAATCAAAATATTTGTACAAATAAAAGGAGTTTCTGTGGAGATATTATGCATTAACCCCCCCCACAATGAAAGCTGGAAGGTAAAAGCACTCGTCATCAGTTTTTACATTGTTATTCCTGCAAAAACATTTTGAAATTCCTTCCAGAAGAATTAGATGAGTTGGAACTGCTACAGCTAGCTTTCCTGCACATTTTCACAGAAATAACAATAAAACTCTACGTAAATAACAGTAATGCAAATGGATATATCTGGAAACGATTAGAAACCTCATTTGTGTGTAGCATTCACATGAAATAGTATTTAAAGCTACTTTAGCAAGTTTACAGAACAAGCTAGGGTTTGAACGCAAACACGATCAGGGAACACTCACCCCTCCCCTCGGGTATCTTCCCTGAGACGCTTCTGGTGGAACCTGCAATGTCAGAGGACACAAGATAGCGCTAAACACCAGTCGCTGTTTTCTATGTCTAAATATCTTTTGTTCGTGACTTCAAATGGTGTTTTTCTTTTTGGGACTCTGGTAGTTTTGTCCTAAAGTTGAAGTGGTAGCAGCCGGCTGTTTCTTCTTCTTTGATATTATTGAGCCGCGAACCTCTCACACCAGTGGCGTTCTGTTGGCAAATACACTTGTACGTTATGAGTGGAGGACCCAGGGAAGTGTGGCGGTTCGGCCAGACCAACAACCTCATGATTGCTTTCAGTTTCAAAGTTCCATTGTTCCATAGAAACTGTCACAGACTAGAATCTCCTGTCCAAAGGGCAGCTTTGTACTCCGCCAAGGCTGCCCTTTGTCACCAATTCTGTTCATAACTTTTATGGACAGAATTTCTAGGCGCAGCCAAGGTGGTTAGGGGATCTGTTTTGGTGATCTAAGGATCAAGTCTCTGCTTTTTGCAGACAATGTGGTCCTGTTGACTTCATCAGAACGAGATCTCCAGCTTTAGCTGGAGTGGTTCACAGCCAAGTGTGAAGCGGCTGGGATGAGAATCAGCTCCTCTAAATCCGAGACCATGGTCTTGAGTCGGAAAAGGGTAGAATGCCTTCTCCAGGTCAGGGATGAGGTCCTGCCTCAAGTGGAGGAGTTTAATTGTCTCAGGGTCTTGTTCACGAGTGAGGGAAAGATGGATCGCAATATTGATAGGGGGATTGGTGCTGCGTCTGCAGTGATGCGGGTGTTCCTACCCTCATCTATGGCTTTGGGTAGTGACCAAAAGAAAGAGATCGCGGATACAAGCGGCCAAAATTTGTTTTCTCAACAGGGTGTCTGGGAGGGTGTCCCTTAGAGATAGGGTGAGAAGTTTGATCATCCAGGAGGGGCTTTGAGTATTGTTACACCCAAAAGCACATCGAGAGGAGCCAGTTGATGTGGCTCGGGCATCTGGTCAGGATGCCTCCTGGACGCCTCCCTGGTGAGGTTTTCTGGTCACGTTCAACTGGGACGCTGGAGGGACTATGTTTCTCAGCTGGCCAGGGAACCCCTTAGGATTCCCCCGGAGGAGCTGGCCCAAGTGGCTGGGGAGAGGGAAGTCTGGGCCTCTCTGCTTAGGCTGCAGCCCCCGCGACCCGACTCCAGATAAGAAGATGAAAATGGATGGATGGATAGAAACACCACTCCTAAAGATCTGAAATGTTCCTTAAAGTTATAGGATAGAGGTGATTAACAGGTTCAGATATTACAGGTTGGGTCTCTTTCTAAAGGTGGAAACCCCTTACAGTCATCTCTAAGGTTATTACATTGGATGTTTTTATAATTTACGGAAAAAGGAATTGTAAGCTTAGCTACTGTAGTTTTTGAACACTCCAATAAACTATTAAATGGCTGTGTTGAAATCACTGAAATTATTATTGTGTGGATTGGATGTTACCAGGCAACCTGAAAAAAAAAATCAGACATAGTGTTAATTAGTTTGCTTTTGGGTGTAACAATACTTACTGTCAATCACCTTAACTGCCCGCAAGTATAACATTAACAGTATTTGTGAAGTCTCGCCCACATCGCTTCATAATACCTCAAATGGATTGTGTTTCTTTTGTTTTGCCGTTTTTGTTATGTTAATGCAATTTTATTACAACTTCTGAGAGATGCATAAAAATCCTGTAGATCACTGTTATCTGAAAAAAAGAATGATTTATCACCGTATGCTGCAAGAAACAATTATATACTGAGTATACCAAGTAGACAACTGCGTAGTGTTGGAAAAGGAAAGACGTTTATGGGATTGTAGTACAGGAATGAACTGATATGCACTCATTGTTATAAGGGGATCAGGCAGAGCGCTTTTCATGGCTCGGAGGTACAGTAAACTGCTCTGAAGCTGTGAGTTTGTATTTCTCTGAGGCCGTTCTGAAAGACCTTTGAACAGCTTTCCCAGTAACAATGGAAGCTTTGTATCGTCAACTAAATCTCAAAAGCTATTTCAGCTGGAATTAAAAGGCTTTTCTTTTAATGTGGAGGGGTAAACCTATTCGGTCATGTAGGATATATTTGAAACTGTCTCGGTTTATTCTAATGTAGATGATAATGATCATGGGTTAGATGAAGTTATTTGGAATGCCATACTAGTACCGGTCCTTCTAGTGTTTCATTCCCACCCCCACCACAAATACATTTCTAAAAAAACATTCCTATAAGCCAGCTGCTGACAGCCATTTTTCTGTCACAAGTAACGGTGTCCAGTGATGCATGAAGTGGAACTGGCTCAATAGGCTGTGGTAGTTTGTCAAGTATGCTGAGGGAGATATGAGAGACATGGTTTTATGTGAATCTTTATCATCATTAGGATTATCTCTCAGACCAATCCCAGTACGATGACCTCACTGTGCCCTCCAAACAAACCAGGGGAATTTATCTGAGTCACTGTACTCACATCAAGTCTGCTTGCATTTGTATGATCTCCAGCAGTTGATGCGTGCTTGTATTTTTAAAGTAGATCTGCTTAACTTTAATCTGTCACCATGGCTGCAACAAACATCAATGTAAAATACATCATAAGGGGGTTACTTGATGTTGTATTGCTAATCCTTTGTGTAGACATCATTGGACTGAAATGTGTTAAAACCGACAAACTAGGTCTGATTTAGATTACCCTCTATGGAATAGTTTAATCCATATGGAAACGTGCTTCTAAATAAGAAAAAAAAATATCTGTGTGGTAAGATATTAAAATAGTACATTAAAATTCTATAAACATAAATAAATAATTATGAATAAAATAATAGTAAAAATGCTTTAAAAATAGAATAATTTCTGATTTTTCAAAATGTGTAAATTATATTTCACAAATGCAAATAAACCATATTGTATAATAAAATAAATATTTTAAATTACTCTGCTGAATTACCAGCTATTACTAATTCAGTTGGCATATTTCATTTTTATTGTAAAATTCAAGAATAATAAAAACTAAAACTTAATATTTCCCCATAATCTCATACATAATACAATTAGCATGCTTGTTTATAGAATTTAAACAGTGTTTGACCTGCTCTAATTACTTTGCAATCTGATATAGTGTTTTGCAATAAATCAAAAATGTATCGTTATCAAAATTTCTGACTTTTATCGATATCGTTTTTCCCTTGTCAATAAATTTAGTAATAAAAAAATTAAAAGATGTGTGTAGGTTGGCAACGTTCATGTCCCTTTAAGAACCTTTACCACCTCGAGTCACATGTAATACGCGTGACAGCCCCATCTAGTGGACGTTTGTTTTTGCTCATACATGTAGTTATCGTCCATTTATCGTTATCAAGGTGAACTCCTCAATATATCGTGATATTAATTTTAGGCCATATCGCCCAGCCCTAATCTGATAATATGATTTCTATTATAATATAACACATTTGTGGATTTTCCTTCAGATCATTGGGTTGGTTTCAGGCATTAACAGCCTTAATATCCTTAAAACACAAATCCTAGCCACAGATGTCTGGAACTTTGGCGTTATCAAGTTTCTGGGGAAGAGAAAGCTCGGTTTAGGACTCTTTCTGTTACACTCGGCTCAACAGCAAGGTAGTGGAATTTCAAACATTTTGCCAGGGCTTTGGAAAAGAGGAGGGGGTACTGCGAAAGTTTATGCAAGCATGTGAGCTCGAAGCCTGTGAAGGCTGAGGAATGTGGGGTAGAGGTGAGTGAAATTAACAAAGGTTGGTCAAAGCAAACTCCTAACATGTCAGCTGCAGAGTGAGCAGAAAAGCTTAGCTCATTGTGTTTATTTATTGTTGAGGTCAGTTGTTTATTACCAAACTGCCAGGATTCGTTTACACCCGTGTGGGAAAACTCCCCAAAAATGACTTTGTTGCGTTAGCTTGTGACATGCAAGGAACTGTTTTAAGCACCTTTTTCTCATCACTACCATCAAATAGTGTCCTTTTTGAGACTCTTGAGAATTTATTGAAGAATCCATAGATTGTGTACACCTACGCATCAAATACCTGCTGGTCCTGAAAGTTGAAAATCGGTTGGCTGTCTGAAGACTCAACTGCTCTGCTGCTGTGCTCAAGTAGCTTTGAAGAACAAAGCCAGAGGGAAAAGAAAAGAGCAAGAGAGAAAGAGAGAGAGGGAGAGAATAAAAGCGGAAGGCAAATCTGGCATAGGCTTTTGCATGGTCTGTTTTTTTTTTTCTTTTTTGTGGCCCGAGGGCAGGTTTTGTTCTTGCTTTTCTGGGTAGACTAGGTGTATAGATAGTGTGACAACTAAATTCATCAGATTCAACTTTCATGTGCTTTGTTCGAAGATATTTACCTGGAAGCTATGGCAGATAGATTTTTACATGTGCTTTTTTTTTGGTTATTTAATGTCAATTTCATTCTTTATTAAAAACATGAATGAAAAAGCTGGCAGAAATGGTTGAAACGGTAGTACTGTCAACAATAATACCCACTTGTGAAGTTAGCTTTCTCTTGCTAAAAACTAAAGCAGTTGTTGCTCTGCTAGTGTGTGAGCTGCTCAAATAGCTGAGCAGTCAAGCATGGGCAGCTCCTTGGCAGAGTCACAAAAGATGTTTCATATTTTCCCCAATTGTCTCTTGTTTTCTCTTCTACTTTCTTTTTAGATCAAGTGACTACATTCTTTCCTGTTGGATCTCTTCTTTTCGTGTTAGCCTCTTAGCAGTTTTACTTTTACTCATTCGTTCTCTTCATTGACATCCTCCATTTATTGTTTCTTTTTTATAAATATCCTAAAAATGTTACTGAAACATTTTTACTCCCGTCTTATACCTCTGCTAAGGATGATCCACAAAAGCTTAGGCGTTTCTTGAAAAGTAAATGTAGGAGCTGTTTCCTGTTGATTCTTTTGGGTTGTTGTCTGAACTAGTCTTTGGGACAGTAATGGGGTTTTTCCACTACTCAGCTCGGCTCAAGTCGACTCTACCCAACATGGTATGGGTGGTTTTCCATTACAATTGAGAAACAGTTCTAGTGGGTGGGCTCATCATAGCAGGGTGACTACCCGACACAAAAGTAGCGTGAGCTGATCTGTACGTGACACAAAAACACAGCTAAACAATGGCAGACATGGTAGCGATTTTGAACATTCTTCTCAGTTGGTGACTTTATGTCAGACTCTGAAAAGAAGAGACCCACAAAAGGCCGCAGACAGAGAGGTGTAAAAACTCCAGAGCAACCAGTGACTCCAACCCCTAGCCAATCAGTGACTGACAGTCTCTGACGGCGCATTTGCATCTCAGCTCAGTACACTTGGTGCCACATCGAAGCAGGTACTGAAAAGGGGGATGCAACCACTGAATGGGGCTGCACGATATTAGGAAAACCTGCGATATGCGATAACAGTGCTTAATATTGCGATATCGATATTATTTGCGATAAATGAACAAATACTTAAATCTACAGTTTTTGTATATATACTTTAGACACACCACTCCATCCTCTATCATTAGTATTAATACAGTAACAAAATGAAATCATGCAAGTTTACATTACAAAATTAGCATTATCTGTTTCAATATTTTTGTAAACGATAATCATTAAAATATGTTGGAGTGATTTAAAACAATAGGACAACGCTGTAGAACATTTACAGAGCTAAACGAATATGTTTACTCCTGTAGCATTTACCGACTACTTCCGTTATTTACTTGTACCGCTTTGATGGTTTCTCATTAGGAGTTCCACCCATGGGCATCTGCTGGGCTGTTGTACTCTTACTTGTCTTAACGTCAGAGACTTTAGGTTTGCTAACACTAGCTTTCTAGAGCCCAGTATATAGATCTTTATGGTTGCATTGGAGGTGTTTCCCCTCGTGGTTGCCACAAGTGTTTGGCATGTCTTGCAAAGTACTTGTGTCTGTTGAACACAAGTACTTTGAAATAATAGTCATGCTTTTTGAATTATGAGTTTTTTCTTGCTAACATTTTCCGCACACGTCTCACCCTCAGTCATTGCGACGCTCTCTAAGCTAACTCAGGTGTTTGCTAGCCATCCAAATGAAGTTGCCATCCACCTAGGCACCAAGGCATCTAACCTTTAAGAACCCAACTGACTGGCCAAATGGGTGAAGGGCTCTATTTGATTTGTCAAAAACTTCATGCTTCCATTTGATTGACAAAATGCATTTTGTGTAGCAAAAATCTAAGATGACCATTAATTGCGATATTTTTCTGTTTGCGATATGCCTATTGCGCATGCTGATATTGCGATAACGATAAATTTTCGATATATTGTGCAGCCCTACCACTGAACCATTTACTAATGAAATGGTTTGAAACTGCACTGAGTAGGTACAAGTAGAAACCCTCATTCTCGAACTTTGGTACTGCTACCACCAATGGTACACAAGCTCTTCCTCGTGGTATGCTGAAGAGATTTTCGTAATGTGTTTAAAACAACACTAAAGAGTTTCCTGTATCTCCCTCCTGCTGGTTGAAAGCGGAATTACAACTGGCATAAGCCCTGCTGTAACTAGCGCTAACAACAAGCATACATTAACACGAGCCAACTGATACTAAATAAGGCACAAAGTAAAACTATTCACTGTTGGACAAAAAATATTATTACTTACAAGTCCAGTAGCAACAAAGCCAGGTCACCATCAGTCTGTGATTTTGTAGCCTCCTTTAGCTCCCTCAAACGACTGTAGACCGCGGCAATGTTCACTCTGGTTTTAGCTTTTGCTTCGTCATGATGCCAACAAAAAATGCCAAATTCTTTTTCTTCTTCGTTTGCTTTTTATTGATGGTTGGCAAACTGAAAAAGCTACCTGCTAGCCTTTATATTAGCTATCAGCATAGTTAACAGCTAACAGCCGTAAAGCAAGTAGAGAGCTCCTAGTAAACCTATCCGTCCCACAAAACTGTTAAGTGTGCTTTTTGATCAGCAGAGTGCTGTACAATTTGAAGTTGGCAAAGTTTCTACCTCAAGAATCACTAAAACCCACTTTTAAAGGAATAGCTTAAAGTGTGGCATTGGGCTTCAACTCAGCTCTTCAGAAACCTACGAGTGACGGCGCTGAGGGTTCGTCCATTATATAAACAGTCAGTGGTTACGATTAGCTGATTATGGCTTCATGCTAAAAGTCATTCTTTACAGTTGTCCGCATTAACATTTTAAGGATTTCTTTTACATTGGGTGCTGACACATTAATTATTTTTTTAAACTGTGAACCAAATTGAGGGCTTTTATTAAAGAGCTGCATGCACTCATCACCTGTTTCTCTCACATACAACAATTAGCTGCATGTCTTTTCAAATCAACAAGAGCTTCTGAGGGCAGGACGGAGCACGTTGCGCTCTCCATTATTATATCATTTAGCTACTGAAATAAAATTGATCTCTAACATAGTGTTTATAAATTTTTTTTAGCATCAAAGATAGATAAAAAAGCATGAATAAGAAAACTGACACAGAAGAGCAAAAATATGACAGGTGGTAGCAGGGCATAAATACCACTCTTCTGTGTTCACCAACCCGTTATACCACTGTGACTTCTAGAACTCCTCATCCTCACATATAAAACACACACCCCTATCTGCCTGTCACGTCTCAGCCACAGGAGGAACAGGTAGATTAACTCGTGACACATACTGCTAGGTGATGTTAAAATCCCTCTTCTACGCTGGTTTTGTGCAGACATCGTAGACTGTGTTTATGCAGTTTGCTAAAATTATTCTGTTAATGTAACTGTGTCTATGTAATGATTTGTTTGGGATATTATTTTTATCCCTTACAAGTTTTAATAATTTTATACAAGTGGGATAAAATTTAAAGACACAGTTCCTTTTGGACCTCTTTACAACTCTGCTTTAGTTCTCTTAATTTTGAGGGTATTTATTTATGAGCTTCTCCTTTAAGATCTTACCATGGTATTTGAATCAGACTGAGGTCTGAACTTTAACTAGGCCATTGCAGCACATTGATTCTTTTCCCTCCAGCTATTCAGTTGTAGATTTGCTGCGGTGCTTGGGTTCATTGTCCTGTAACCTGACCTCATTCCTGTGACTCTAAAAACTTTGTTAAAGAAAAGAGTTCATAGTCGATTCAGCGACTAGGTGCTCAGGTTCTGTTGCCCAAATCAACCCTCTGTTACTGAACTTGCTCAAATGTTCATTCCTGGGAAAATTAGGAACCGTGGTGAATAATCCTGCTTGTGAATTATTCTCACTGTGAAATGATAGACTAAGAATTGTTTGGAAGTGACCTTTAACCCTTCCCAGATTGATGAGCAGCCAGCAGCAGTGACTTTTCTAAGTTCGTTTCTAGTGTCTTTCCTTTAGGGCATTTCATTAATAAACACCTACATTATCCAGACCTGCAAACTATCAACAATCTTATGGTTTCTTCATTTAGCCATTTTTTAAATAATACCACTGGCATTTGAGTTAGTCATTAACAGTGCTGGGTATCAATTCAAGTTTCAAGAATTGATTCAATTTCGATTCTTATGATTTAAAATCGATTATCATGATTCGATTCAATCTGTTCTGATCCGTTATCGATTTGGTTTAGCAAATTTAAAACTGTTCTTCTTTAGCTGTTACCTTAAAGTGACAGTGTGTAGTTTCCTGGCGATAGGGGGCAGTACATTCATTTCAGGGTAGTTTGACACCATTTCGCCTTGACTGTTGCTAGTTTAAAGAAAACATTACCCCTACTGCACACTGGAAGCATCAGCGGTGCAGACTGGCAGCGGAACGTCACTGCTTCAAATAGAATCCATTATAATCTACAGGGGTGATTCAAACCAGCTGCAATGCTGCAATTTTCAGACATGTCCCAAAAGTGGCTAATGCTATTTTATTTCAATAAACAATATGAAAAAAGACATTCTGAACTTATGTAAATGTAAACAGAATATGCTTACTAGCTTCAAAGTAACAGTTGCTATTTTACTGTTTTTCAAATAATAAATCAATCTTTGGACATATGGGTTGATCCTTATAAATTTTGAGAATTGATTTAAAATAACAGAAATAATTTTTTCAACAAAGTACTGGTCATTAATTATATTTATGACCTGGTGGGAAGCAACTAATTTTCAGACAGATTGCTAACACTGTAGAAATGAAAGAGCAATTCTTTACTGCCTCTAAAACATCACTCGTGGTACCAAAGCAACACATTTACCTTCTGGAGGTACTTGTGTTATTTTTCGCCTGAAGCTATTGACTTTGCAGAATCTTTGGGACCTTATTAATTTTTCTTTTTTGCCTCGCAACACTTCAGATTACATGCCTCAAGCTAAGATGAGAGAACTGTAATGATGATTGATGACAAGAAAACCAAAATATGTGAAAGGTAAAAGGAAGCAGGGACATTAAATAAATGAGCTGAATTCCCCTTCTGAGGTAAATTAGTGAATTTTGTTCCAGGTCATTTGGCGTTTGTCTCTTTTAGAAGAAATCTGGTTCTCGAGATACAAAATGTTAATGTGCAAAACATTACAGTTCCTCAGGTTACAGTGAGTGAACAAAGGCACAAACACAGTCTGTGCAAACTATTACAAATGTGCTTTTATGAGTTCATAAAGGCTTCTTATCTGAGTCACCAGTGACTAGAAGAGTCTTAATAAATGCAGCTTAAATAAAAGGAAATGAACAACACACGTATCTGCAAATAAGATGTGCCCACGCCATGATTCATTTTTATTGGTTTTAGATAAAGTCAAACATAGCTATAAAATTCTGTTGCAGTTATATGGAGGTTATTCATGGGAGGGGCTTTTGGGAGAGGTTTTAGGGCTTTGAAAATATTTCTGTTTTTATTTGTCCTTCACGGTTTGATTATAACTGTTGAAATAATGGAACCCCACATGGACAACATTCTTAAAATAATACTCTGTTGTTTTATTCTCAATGGCTCAAAGCGTTTGTCCTTCGAGAGTGGTTTTATTCCTTTGGTTTTGTTTGTAGATTTAAATCTGCTAAAGTAAGAATGTAAGGTTTTTCTTTTACCGCATTCATTCATTTTATTATAAAAGCCATCTCACCTTAACAGAAAAGGTCAGATTTTATTGAAAAGCTGCTTTTCTTAACTTTTTTTTTGTAATTTTTATGTTCGTGTAGAGCATAAAGTGAGGAAAGGCTGAGTAAAGTAACGAGTCAGAAAGAACATATTCCACGTTTATTGCTTTTCAGCTTTGAATAATGAATAGTTATTAAGGGATTCACTTCAGTCAGATAGTTGGTCGAGTGTGGGAGGTTGACTCATTGCCGATGCACCTCTCACAAAATGTAGTCACAGAGCTGGGTTGGCAAGTAGGTGTGAAGTGTAGAAGTGGTACTTTTCCTTCTACACTCAATAGCCTCTTTTATAAAACAATGCCGCCAATTTGCCGCAACGTCGAGGTGGCATCTGGGAGCCTAAGGTCGTTTATAAGAGCTCAGACCATGGCGTTAATGTTGCGCACTCATGTCAGTTTTATAAAAGATTACGCGATGGCGGCAAAAAGGAGGTATGGGGGCGGTCTCTACGCTGTCGCGGACTTCCGTGTATTTTGGACATAACTTGCTTTTTATTGCGATCGAAGCAGCACTCCTTAAGTTTTTTTTCCCCAGTCAGCTACAGGTGTGTGTCCTCCACCATCCCTGTGAGCTGTCAGATGATCTGAGCTGCAGATCTAACGGAGAGAAGCTCCTGGAGCTCCGCATTGCTCCAGTTTATCATCTCAGCTGGTTCTGTTTACAAAAACAAAACTTATGGCCGTGTTTAATTTCATTTTCAACATAGTTCCCGGCCGGAGCTCGGCATTAATTCGTCGCGTGGTCATGACACCACCGTCTTTTGCGCCAAGGCTTAATGTGCGTTTATAAGACCGGCTAAGCCGCAATATTACTACCAAGCGTGGCGGTACAAATGCCGCAAAATTCCTGCAACGTGATGCCGCCATGGCGCGTTCATAAGAAACACATTGCGGTAATATTACGCTGATTTGCCGGCACGGTGTGTCTTATAAAAGAGGCTAGTGATACGCAGTAATTCTGCTGATTTTCGGTCATTGTCTTTATTTATGGAAGAGCAAATTGTTAATTGGTTCAGCTGTGATCACTCAAGGACAACAAAGGAAGTTCTTGTCTTCGCTGCAATATCCTAGACTCAACATGATAGTTGTATTTGATATGCTAACACATCAAAATCACAGTCATTTTTTTCTACTCTGCTATAACCCATATAATGTGTGGAACTTAGAGATAAAAAGCATTAAAGCAACTCAAAGTCATGGATGTGGACTTTACTGTCAGCTTTTTCTAAGGAAGATCAATGAGAAACTCCCATTTCTGGTCATACTCCACCATACATGTGTCTAACCTGTTGATTGAAGGTGGCAGACATCGGATCATGATTGTTTTGTGTCATTCCCATCTCTTTCATGATCATACAGACAGCCATGATTCTTTCAGCTCGCAGGATCTCCTCATTCACCACTTTATTTACCTTTTGTCCTCCTGTAGTCCTCGTATATCCTGGTTTGAAAGCTTTTGTTTGCTCAGCTGAAGGTTAGAGCCTCTGTATGGCAGTGATGTGTAAACACAAAAACACAAGCACACAACAAACACAAGCTTTTAGCTGTTAATGTGTCACCTTGACATGTTTCAACTAATCAATACAACTTCCGGTTGAGAGCCAGATGCTGTTCACTATTGTTCTTTTTATTAGAAATAGATTTTAGTGATCACTGATATTTCTGACAATGAATACCCTTTCCCCCTTCTTCTGTTTAGGTGTTATTCGAACAAAAGAACTGCTGGACCACGAGACCACACCTCACTACTGGCTCACGGTCTATGCGATGGATCGTGGCGTGGTGCCGCTGTCTTCTTTTGTTGAGGTTTACATCGATGTCCAGGACGTCAACGACAACGCACCGCAAACCTCCGAACCCGTCTATTACCCATCTATCATGGAGAACTCACCGAAAGATGTGTCCATCATCCAGATAAACGCTGTCGATCCAGATACCAAGACCAGTGATAAGCTCACCTACAGGATCACCAGTGGAAACCCCCAGGGGTTCTTCACCATAAACTCCAAGACAGGTAGGATTACAATTTATGGAATGAAAATATTTGTTTAAGATACTTCTTTTAAAGAGCAAATTGTAGCTAAATGCTTGTGATACAAAGACACCATTGGTTAAAGCTTCGCAAAGCGTTATTTTAGCATCTATGTCCAAATGATTGAATAACAGTTGTCTTAAGCCCGGACCACACTTTGCGTTTTTCGGACGTCCTAGACAAATCCCTCGTCGTGAACAGAATCGTGAGCACTCTCACAACCAAAGGCAGCCTCCAACAGTCTTCAAGCACTGCTTGAAAAGCTACGACTCCCATCTGTAATCGACAAATGAAAATACACCCAGGGAATGACGGGAACAACTAGTGAAGAGAGTATAATACGAGAGTAGAATTAGCAACGTTAGCAACAGTGGAAGCTACACACAGGAACATGCGGACCTCTCCTTTTTGGAGGTTGGGTTAGGAGTCTAATAAAAGAAGTGGTAACGGCAGCGCTTTTTTCTCTTTTCGGCATTGTTGTTTTAGTTAGCTGTCGGCTGTTTGTGACGTATGCTTTTCGGGGGGGTGCGCTCATGACGTAACACGTCCTGCTAGAACGAGATGTTGTGTTGTCTGGCTCACTGAAATCTTGCGTTGTACAGTGTGCCACCTGTCTGGAGTCCTCACAGTAGGTGCATTTCCATTATCGGAACTTTGGGGTACATTTATAGGAACTTCCCGACATGCGCGAGTCTGCACTTGACAGCCGAACGGCTGTTTTCCGGGTCGTTGTCAGGAACTTTCTGAGTACCTGATTAGGGGTAGGTACTTGGAATGGTCTGGTGGAGTAGCTGCGCGGAACTTTTGGTTAACTCACGCTGATTGGTTGTAACTCATTAGGAAATTACATCAGCAGATGTTGTTCAAAACAACTGTCAGTAGTAAAATTAGAAGAGTTGCTGGTTAAGCAGAATGGAAGCAAAAGAAAATAAGCACCGAACGCACATAAAATTAAACTCCCGACACCGGAAAACATGGCGGAATTCCCCCACAGCTGTTACTAAATTCCCAACACTGGAAAACATGTGAAAATTCCCCCACAACGACTTGATTCATGGGAATTTGTTATCTCGCCGTAAAAAACTGAGCTTCTTCTGGTCATTGAATGCCACATTTTACATCACATAGCTGCTCTCGTCCTCTGAATGGATTAAATTATGAAATACTTCAACAGAATAAATGCTTTTAATGCTTTTAATGTTACTGTGGATGCTTTTTGGCGCTGATCAGTGACATCACTCACTGCCAAAGCGGTTGCGATATGCTGACGTTTGTGCAAAGTCCTGAAAGAGCTGAATTTGAATGGCGACACAACAGCTGAGAGGACTGGGACATTGTATCTCCTGGTCAATTTCCCCCTCCCAGAGTTTACCCTGAAGTTCCGGCAATGGAAACACACCTAGCGTGACATGAGCAGTCCTGTGCGACAGCTGAAAAACTCACAGTGTGGTCCGGGCTTTAGAGCTGCATCTTGTTTGCAAAAACATCCTAGATGAGGAAATTATGCTAAGCTAGCTCATATACTTTCCTCATTTCCAACACTTCGTTAACTTTAAAGGTCATAAATGAGCCAAGCACAAAGGGTTCTTTACATTGTGATTTGCTGACAAGAGACAAGCATCAGTCAGGCTCCTGCTTCCCTTTCAAACTATGAGCAGCATCTTTTCACCCACAATAGGAGTGAGTTGAACCCATTGGGGAGTTGCACTTTAACACTCTAAAGTGTGTCCTCACATGGTCTTCTGAAACTGATGTGATGATTAATATTTCATTGACTTCTTTTAAAGTGGATCGAACGGGCTGTGTTCAGTGGTGTGGCAGAAAAAATAGGTGCAAAGTGACGATTTGTTAGTTTACAGATTCTTGCTGCACTTCTAGCAAACAAGTTTAAAATACGTTAAGTTGCTTCTACATTGAGGCAGTTGAAGTTGGTGTCTGTGCTACAAGGGTCATTACTTCTCTGAATTCAGCCAAAATGAGAAGGGGGGGTTGAAGCAGCAGTTGCTCCAGTTTGTCTTAACTTCACGTGGGTGGTCTTGTTTCCCAAGGTAGTCCCGTCTACAAACTAGAGTTATTTTTGTTGGAAGTGGCAATGGGAATTTTCTGACCAAATAAGGTTTAATCATTTAGGTTGCCTCCCAAATAAAACTCATGGTGCGTCTTTACTCTTATACAGGAAGAGATAATAAAAAAAGTGATAAGAAAAAAAAACTTTGCGGTATGCCCATATGGTTTGTGTTTTGTCTGCATGCATGAAAAGATCTGCTTACTCAGGCTGATAAGAAGTCTTTTATGTTAAAAAAGGGAAACCGCTATGAAATCATTTTATACATCTTCCAGCAGACGAGTTGTAAATAACAGTTCTGAAACACCAGCAGATCTCAGTAAAGAGAACTCGTTGTAGTATGATGTCGCAGATATCCTCTGTCAGTGCATCTCTTACAATCACTGCACGATTTCCTAAAGTAATTTATTTGATGAATTGCGCCAAAACAATGTCTTCATTTTCATAAAAGCCGACAGTAAACTGTCAGTGCATCTCTTATTTAGCAGCGAGATAACGTTCTCCTACCCCACCAGTAGATAACAGATTATTTAATAATGCTTACGGTAACATTTGATGTTAGGCAGCAGCTCTTTACAGTGAAATTTTGATATGTCTTTTATTTTTTATGACTGTCAGAGGAGCTCAGTTAACAAAAAAGGGGGAAAAATACACAGAGGCAGAAGGATGAGACACATTCATGCATATCAAAGCGTGTTAAAAGTTTGATCAGTGGGATATCACTGCCGCTTGCATCAGGTTTAGCTAAGACGAGTTTGAAAAGAGAAAACTTTGTTGAATTAGTGCTTGAAAGTTTGGATTTTTACTCGCAGCTTTTTGGAGAATTTGGTGAAGACATAAAACGAGATTTATGTACTTATATCCATGGTGTGAAACTGCTCAAAATAGCCGTGCATCTCTTTGGATTTTAAACTCAATACAACACCGCTCACCACTTATTACACGTTTGTGAAAATCTTAAATTTACAACATGCAAGGCTCTCTAATTACATGTTCTAAAATGGTATTGAAAGCTTAGGCCCCATCTTGGCACGTCTACAGAAGATCTCTAAAGTGGTGGGGCAGAGGGAAAAGTCGCTGAGGCCTGTGTTTTTGTGTGTGTTATGAAACTTCGTAGGCACATCTTCCAGGCTAACAGGATCTATGATGGGAAATGGCTGCTCAGCCTCTACACAAATACAGAATACGACTTAACTTTACGCCTTGGGTGGTGTTGGTTGCCCCCTTTTTCCACGTGTTCCCACATTGGTTCGGCAAAGCTCAGGATCAAAAGCTTAGGTCTACTTTATTTCTGCCAAATAAACAAGTCTTGCAGTCTTGGATGTTGCCTGACTTTGTCATTTAAGTGCAAGGCCAGCTTTCCAGTCTCACTTTTGCAGAACATCACCTTCTTTTGGAAAGGATTGGAATGGATAGAAATAAACCAGGGCAAGCGGCAAAGAGAAAAGATTATTATGCCTGCCGGCAGCACAGGAATTATGTTTTGAAAATCAGCTCGAGATCATTAAATTTGAATAATACTGTTCAAGTGAGAGAAGGAAAAAAGATGAACCAGTTGTCAGGTTGAGATCGTATCCCACCCACAGACGTGACTACAGTTGTTTCAAGCTCCTCAGCCTTGATTTGGCTGCTAAAGAGTATTGAATTTCCCGGATAAAGAGAGACAGGCTCTTTGTCAATAGATCACATCAGGATCCAGACATAAAATATATATATGTATAAGTGTGTGTGTGTGAAAGGTTAGAGTACAAAATTATTTTCACACACGTCACTTGAGACACTCGGCTCGTTCCACATCCAGTTTTACTTCGTCTCCCTAGAGTTTCCCACCTTTTCAGTGGGAGAGCGAGGAGTGTTCATTACCAGCTGAATCATTTCCTGCCTCCTCCTTCTGCTGTGCTGCAGACTCTAACCGGAGCTTTTATGCTGGAACACAAATGTGTTAGGAAAGAGCAACCAAGCAGAACAAGTAGTCAGAACACACACGCTCACGGCACAGGAAGTTTTCCATGCCTGCACCGAGGAAGAAGAGCTAGTGCAAAGATTGTGCTATATACTCAGTACTTGAACTTTGCACAAGAGATGTTTATTGAGTTTTGAAAGTAGATTATCATCATTTTATGATGAGTAGATTCATGATGTTGAAAACTCCACCCTGTCTACATTTGTGGTCATAATGTGATGTAGTTTCTGCTTTTACGGGAGTATATCTCTGAACAGGTGTGGCTATCTGTACATGATTTATTTTGCTGTTTATTGTTTTGGTTGTTCAGCCTAAATGAAGGTAAAGTCATTTTCACGAATCTCTTTATAGAAAAGCAATTAAATGTTGGTTAATGTGCATTTTTCATTATTGAAAGTTTTGTCAGTCACAAGTCAGAGATGAAAACAACTTTTAGTAAAGGCTTTTTTGTTTGGGACACAAAGCACACACGCTTGTATGTTTTATCAGTGGTTTACCAAAGCCTGGACTGCTATCAGAGGAAGCGAGATAGGAAACAGATACTTCCAACAACTTCCTGATGTTTCCGGTGATTTGAGAGCAAACACTTGTCGCTGCTCTCATAGGAATTAATGGTAATAAAAAAGTGGCGATTCAAAATTTCCCAAATAAAGTGTCTTGGTTGGTTGTGGTTCTGAATGACCACAGTATCCTTATCATTAATGCAATCTTGGTCTTATATCAAAGACTTGGCATTTTCCATAAGTTTGGATACACTTTTATAATCATAAATATTGGTGAGAAAGCAGAAATCTTAAGTTTTCTTGTCAATTTATTTATAAAACACCTTAAAAACAGACATGGCTGCACCAAAGTGCTGTACAACAGTGGTCACGATAACAATAAAACAAGACAAAGGGGAATCAAAAACAAGGACATTAAACCAAAGATGGTCAATAAAAGGTAATAAAAAGATGATTCTTGGCATTTTCCATAATTCATCTATGCATATTGAACATGAGTCCCATTCATTGAGTCTTAACTCATTCACTGCCAGCCGTTTTCTGATCAGAAAGCCCCTGGCTGCCAGCGTTTTTGAGCGTTTTTACTGTTTTTTGAAGAGTCACAGAACATTGTGCTCTATGATCATGTAAACGCCAAAACTACCAAAAGAAAGAGTAGACTCACTTCTTACATCAGGAAGAATCGCCGTATTTCTAGAGTTATCCGTTCTTTCACAATCTGGTGCCCAACCGCCGCTCCAGAAGCATTTCCGGTTCGGCGCATCGTTTTTTTCACAGCAGCGGCCCAAAACAAACTCGTAATCCATTGATTTTCCACTTCCTGATCACGTGATGTGTGACATACACGGATGAAGATCCGTGATGTTTGTTCTCACGGTGCGGGGGCTCGTTCCGACGCCCGCCCCGTAAAAAAGGGAAATGACGACTATAGTCGTCTTTGGCAGCCAGCGGTTGGATTTGAAAAGACGACTTTAGTCGTCAATGGCAGGGAATGAGTTAATAAGTGCATTTCCTTTATCGGAACGTCAGGGTAAATAAATGTGAAATTGACCGGAAGATCCGAAGCCCCGGTCCTCTTAAGCTGTCCTGTCTCCATATATATTTGGCCCTGTAAGGAATGTGATGAAACGTCAGCACATCGCCACCGCTGCACAAATTTAGTTACGTCATCGATCAGCGCAAAGCGCGCAAAAAGCAGTAAACAAAGATCAACACAATGGAGGAAGCAGCAATAGTCGGCACGTGTATGTTTGCTATGTTGTTATATGCAGTGATGGCTTCCATCGCTCGTCTCTCTAAAAACTCGTGTTTTCCTAAATAATGGTTCCCTCCTCATATATGCATTTCCTATTTCCTCCTGAGTTGACATCATTTCCGACTGAGTTACAACCAGTCGGCAGCGTTCCCACCCACCGACTTCACCGGCCTTTTATCGGGCCATTCCCAGTACGTACCCCTGATCAGGGTTCCGGAAAACGGCCGTTCGGCCGGCCCGGTCAAGTGGAGACAAGCGCACGTCGGGAACTTCCTGTAAATTTACCCCAAAGTTCCAATAAAGAAAACGCACCTAAATATATTCACACATAGGAACCCTAATCCACCGAAGCCTTGTCTAACAACATGATTACTGATAAGTCTTGCAGCTGTTATGGTGCTGAGATAGTTCAATCCCAAGATAAACACGGATCCTCCTCTATAATACGTTTTATTTATTTTGCAATGGCCTCATCTATATCTGAATAGATTTTAATTAGCTCATATATAACTCTGCTAGAGTTGATCTCAGTGTGTTTTGAGACAGAATATTTGTTGGACTACACAGATGTTTAAATGGAAAGCCCAACATTGCATTCCCTTTCAGTGGAGCCAGTTATCAGTGTGTTTTGTTCAGTTCAGTTAATAAAAGAGGACAAACTGTTCCTATTTTAAAGCACTAGCAGCAATCCATGTATGGACGTTTTATTTGTAATACAACGCTTTTATTTTGTATTACCCCCGGAGCTAATCACTGCAACAGTGACCAAAAGTGAACCACACTGACAGTCTTCCAAACTCTTAAATTCCCTTCGGGTCTCAATTTTGAAGCAGTTGTTGAAGTGCTGAGAGTGCCACTGTTCCTTTGCTGTTGCTTTACTCCCAGTCTCAAAACAGCATGGCTGTAATTACTGTCGGCCCAGCTCAGCCCACGCCTGTGAGTGTGTGGAGTGTTTGTGTGTGTGTTCTTCTTTGGTCAACTCTGGCTCACTAACCAGTTATTTCACAGTTTCTTAACGTTTAGGTAGAGATAGAAAGGTATGCACCATCTCTGGCTAGTGCCAGCAGAGTCCAGAGATCATCATCAACTGAACATGTTTCAGGGTTTATTTGCAAATTCGTTCTCTGAAAGGGATATGAGTGCTTGGATACTAAAATGGAAGGCATGCCCCATAACCACATGGTAGCAAGCTGGGAACTTGTCAAACAAAATGAAACAAGGACGTTATTTCAGGCCACAACAACTCCTTATTTTTTTGCTTACAGTTTTTAATGAAAATAATCCCAATAGTCTTAATACAGACATTAAAAATGTAACAGATGTGACTCAACAACACATTCGCGCTGCTAAAACCAAGATCATTTCTTTGTATAAAGCTAATAGCTCACTTGGTTTGGGGCAATACTAAAATTACTTTCCACTAGTTATCAATTCAGTCCACACATACACAAAGAATGCTAAATAATAAAAGCATTTATCACACATTCAGTACAGTAAATACCTATTAAGGCATCCTCAATAATTGGCAACAATGCAGTTACCAATAAGCATTAATGAGCAACTAACTAATCACCAAATTTCGCCCATAAACTTCAGTCTCCTGGATAATGGAGATATGAGCATCTACATGCCTGACAACAAATTTGCATAATACCATCATATAATTACAACCACAGCTGGTGAACAAATATGCATCAACTCTGCTATCATATAATTTCTTGAAGGCAAACCTAGCTACCAGCAAAAGCCACATTTGTAGTTTTCTGTTCAGGGCAACTCCCCAGAATGAGTTTTGGGACGCTGAAAATTGTTTTCTTGCTACACAAAATGCAAAATTTAGCGATTACACAGTTTTGGTCAAGCAGCTGATCTGAAGATAAATAATAAAGTGGACATGTTGACTTGCTGAAGCTAATGCTCTGATCTGTATTCTGCTGTGGAATACATGTTAAGAGTTGCCTAACGCAGCACACAGGGGAGCTTAAAAACATTATCATCCATCATCCCCGGCCCCGCTAAAGCACATGAATAATTGGTCAGTGTGGCCTGTTTTGATGTGGCACAGCAGAATTATTTGTTTTGACGATAACACTCGCTCATGTAAGCCACGCTGAGGTTTCAGACTGCGCTCAGCACGCCAGAGAATAATCCCTCTAGGACACGCAAAATTTATTTACCCTAATTTGTAACGTCAGTGTTGGGACATCTTTTTTGCTCATTGATTGGTGGGAGAGTTTGTAACTGTAAATAAATGAGCACGCTTTATTTTGGAGTTCTTCTTTGCCATTCATAGTTGCATTTTTTTTTTAGTGAGAGATGTAAAGTATAAAATGGCTGCCAGTAAGCAAGCATGATTGCCAAGTCAGAAGTATGGGATGAAGGAATTCAATCTTCCTGAGCAAACACAGGAAGACTTACTTCTTTGCAGTTCACTGTGAAGATTAAATAAAGCCTAAGAAGAAGTGGATTAAAAAAAGGAGAGGGAGCGAAAGTGCCTTGTTCATATCCTTCAATCTTTGAATCGGGGACGGTTATTTCTGTGGACCCACAAGTTGTGGCCTGCTATTCTTAATGCAGGCGTATGTGCCATTGATGGGCTTGGGTTTCCGAAATCCTTTGCCGTATGCTAATCAGACGCAGTGTGGCTAGCAGAAAAAACCCTGCTGCGGTTTGAGCTGGCATGCCTACTCTACATTTGAGCGTCTACAAAGTTGCAATTACTCTGGGAGTGAGAGCTGAATGCTGCCTATAATGGAGAAATGTAGCTGCTCATCCGATCTGGCCTTGTTTGTGAGCGTGGTGTAAAATTGCATTAGCCAGGAACTCAAAGACTCCAGCTTGCTTTATTTTTGCTATTATCAGCGTTCCCTTTGGTTTCAGTGTCACTTGACATCAATCAGGCTACTTAAAACATTTGAACAGACAGCAGGATCTGTTCTGGAATGCCTCTCTGCGTTCTATAACTTGCTGATGCCATCCAGTCATCTATTTATTCAGCTTGTGGAGAAACCAAAAGTAGGGTGTCAAGGCTACGCTGTTGTTTGGGCACTGTTTGCAAATCTTTGTGATATTTCGCACATGTCAGACAGCGTGGAGGGCTGTCTGGCAGTGGGGAAGACCACAAGCAAAGTGCTGCCTCAGAACTCAGGCGTTTTTACTCAAGGCTGACAGATGAGATAACCATCTGAGTTCAGACTCGTTTAGCCTACAGTGAGTGATAACATTGAAATAGCTGTTTTCAGTCAAATATGGCTGCTTTGTTGTGTCTTTCTCGTTGTCTGATAGCGTTTTATTTAAAACAAACTTTAGACCCTAGACTTTCTAATACTTATCAGGCAAAAACAAAACAGTTTCTGCCCAAACTCTGACCACCTCTGTTTGCTTTATTCTTTGCTTGCCTTATTATTTATGATTAATTTATTTTTTCTTGACTGTCTTCAACAGGTCTGGTTTCAACCACTTCCAGGAAACTTGACAGGGAGCAGCAGGATGAGCACATACTCGAGGTAAACACTCAAAATTACAAGTTCTGATTGTTCACTGTTTAATTTTTAAATGTAAAAATCATCTATGACTAAAGTGAAAAGGAGTTTGCAAAGTTTTTAATAAGGATCTTAAAGAAAAGGGTTCAAATATTCAATGGGAACCGGGGATTTTTTGGTGTTTAAAAGTTTGACTAAATTCCAGACGTTTGCCAGCTGAAAAGTCTTCACATACATGCAGGAACGTTTATTTGGAATTCTCTCCTACTGATTTCCGGACAGGGTAGGAGGTAGAGGTGTGTGTGGGGGAGAGCCTGGTGACTGTTCCTTTGTTCTTTCCCAATGTTCCGTCTCGTGGATGGATGGAGCAGGCAGAGACAGGAAACTGCTGTCATACCAACAGGCCAATGTCTAAACTTGTGGGATTTAATTGAGCTCAGCTCAGCTCCTCTCCCAACACTTCCCTTCCTCCTTCACACCACACAACCACTGTTCATAATAGCTCTTTTAATTGTGTTCCCGGCTCTGACGGGGAGCAGATTGATCACCTTTTAATTATTGTTAGAAATTGCACCATTCAGTGATCTCTTGGTGACGGTTAGTGCTGCTGCCTGGTGCCGTATCATATTTCACACTCTGCTTTTACATCACTATGTACTGATTGCATTACAGGGCTGGAAGTGAACGATAGGATTGGGGTTTCCCTGTTTTGCTTGAGAAAAACACTTAAATTATATTTTGTGTACATTTGAAATCCTTAAGCTCCTCTACCCAGAGGTCTAACCCTAAACAAGCTTTATCCAGCATGTGGGTAAAAACTATAAATGTCTACATCTAGTATCAGATTTCACAAAATGTAAATGTCTTGAGTCTTGATTAAAGGATTTTGTAGGCTTTACACATTCCTATTCTTTTTTGAACAACATTTAAGCTCTCCTTTTAAATTTTGTATCAAACTTGGAACAAATAACCTGATTGAAAGTTTTAAAAGTGTTTAAGGATGATGAGTTTTTAGTGAGCAACTAAACAAAAACTCAGAGTCACTTTGAGACCACTGCAGCTAGTAACGTTTCTGTTAGCTGCTCACTGAAAATTTGAAACAAAGCAGAATTCATGTATGTCCATGGAGCGGGTTAGGGTTAGGGTTAGGGTTAGGGTTAGGGTTGGGTGCTTTAAAACACAGTTAAGTCAAGCAAATCAGATCAATGATTGCTGAGCTTTTTCTATGCTAACTTGTTGTAGGAGAAGAAACAAAAACATGTTGCGCTATGTGGAACATGTGGAGCAATTAGGGTGGGAGGGGGGCTGTGTCAGCATTGTTTGTACCAAATGCCAAGAAGAGGGGGTTGTAGAGGGGGAGCACAGGGAACCTTCAGCTTTTACGATGAGACACATGGGGGTTGGTAGCTGTCGTGTGTCTGTGAGAGAGAGCGAGCGAGAGAGAGAGAGAGAGAGAGAGCTAAACAGTGGGGGAATTTCAGAAAAGGCAAAGCTGCTCTTGTTTGGAGTGCGGGCTCCGGCGGTACGATCAGAGGCCGTTATCCATGCAGGGAGGGGGTGGGTAAATAGCAAAAGTGGGACATGCCAGGACATGCCAAGTATTCAGGTCCTGGGTCTGTAGGAAACACATTGTAATGTTAAAGCAGACTTTAATGGGCAGTTCACATCTGTTGCCTGCAGCCATGTTAAAATCTGGCACCTTTATTAATTAACCAATCAACACCCAAAAGGGTTAAAAGAGAGATTTTCAAGATAATCGTTGAAAAACAGTCCAGCCAAATTCTGACTCACCAAGCCACAGCTGAAAGTAGGTAAGACAGTTAGATCCTTAGAGGGGGGTCCTGACACCATTAGTCCTCCTCCATGCTGCGTTTACTCAACAATTAAGCCGTTTAATGAATAATTTACACAGATTATATTAAAAAAAGAAGGAAACATGTTCAAAAGGACATAGCTCTGCATTTGTTGTTGCCATGCAGACTGTAGGTTGCCATTTCTTTGCCACTCCTCAAAATGTGTCTTTAAAGTTCACGGACATCATATATTAAATCCATTGCGCATATCAAACCAGATCCGAAAATAACTTATCACTTCATAGACTCTCATTAATTTTTTTGGCATGAAGCTTGGTTTATGCTTGACGTGTCAGTGAGGTCCACACGGCCAAATTACATCATTTCAGCAACCACAATCCTCTGTGCGGTCCAAAATTTCCGCACCAGTCCTGTGCGGAAAAACATGGCGGACTGGCTGTTGTGTGTTGTATGCATGCTGTAGAGCCCTATGCCGTCTCACAGCGGGGACATGCCGCAGAAGATATAAATGCTGCAAAAGTCATTTTGGCCTGATTCTGCGCATCTCATTTCCGCACAGAATGTACATGCGTCAAGCATAACCCAAGCTTTAGGCTCCTTATAATAAAAGCCATATGAGTTTATTTATAAAACTCAGACCAGACACTTCCAGGAGAAATCTCATTCTGTCATAATGAAGGTGGTAAAAACTGCTGCCACCTAGGAGTTGGAGTTTGAATTGCGCCAAACAAAAGAAATACAGTAAATGTTTGCATATAACTTCTCAATAAATAAATCAATACACTGCTTTTAAAGGTGTGGTTCACTGAAAAAAAACATTTGATTATAACCAGTCACTAAATTTTTCATGCAATTTGATCATGAAAATAATCTTCTAAACCTATTTCCTGCATTAGCTTCTGATAGAAAATAGACTATTCCACTAACTTTTGTCCAGTCAAAAATATTAGATACATGTAGACAGCTCATACAATGAGTCAATTATTGGTTTATAAGCTTAATCTTTTAGCAGTTCTGTTCTGAAGCAATGATGCTCGCTGCTATGAATGTAAAAAAAACATTTAACATTATTTAAATACTTTATATCATAAGATAAATGACTTGTATGTGTTTCACACAATAAGTGATGTTAGACACTCAGGAAACCATTTTATTTATCGTGAACATTTCCATGACACTGAGCAGGAAAAGCACAAACATCCTTGGAGAGACATTTTCATTGAACCTTCTTTGTCAGCTCGTTTAATTGATTCAGCTCATGTGAACAGCACGGACAGCTGCAGACACTGCGAGAAAAGCAAAAACACATTACTTTAGTAATTGAAAGTATGGTACCAAATGGTGTGTACCCGGCCCTGGACTCCTGACTGTTTCTAGGGAAGCACTTAGCAGATGGTTTTAAATGACTGTGACGTTTGTTCTACATGTTGTATTTTTCAGCTTGAAGCAAGAAATGCTTGCATGTCCTCTAGTGTCTAAACATAATCCCTCACTCCAGTTTTTTAGGGGAACTCGATAAAAAATTATCGTTTTTATTTTTTTTCCAGGTCAGCCCGTGGCTCTTAACTTTTTTATTACATTTCACAGCGCGTGCACTCAGCTGTCTAAAGTCACACTGATGCGTTAAATCATGGCACAAATTAAAAGATGCCTTAAAGGGCAGCAAACAACAGTTGGTATTTTGTATGAAATGAAAGATGTCATTGATTCAGTTTGACAACAAAGTTAGAAACTATTCAGATCTTTTAAAGTGGGTTTCTGTGGTAAAGGTTATGCACAACTAATGGCTCACCTGTCGTAAAGACCTCAGTTTGGAGAAACCAGTATTTATGATCGGGTTGATACGCTAAGGGCTATCCCTAGCTTTTCACCGAATGTGTAATCATTGCTTAACATTTAAAAAATTGTAATACGCAGCTAAAATCTGCCGTTATTGTTGATGGGTGTGTTTTTGCGGCTTGGACCCAAAACCAGTGTCGCAATGCTCTGGTAAATTTACGCCGCTATTGCTTCCAGAACACGTCAAGCTCAGTGGTTCAGATCGGGACTGACAGGACGTCAAACATGGGAGCAGTGCAAAGCATCTGGCAACTTTCAAAATAAAAGATACATGTAGCTTTCCTATTGCTTAACTATTAAAAAATATATACAATTACTTGTGACACCTCCTTGGTGGTGGTAAAAAGAATAGAAAATAAACAACAGACCTTTTGGACACATGCTACAGTCTTTCACCTTGCTTGTTATGACATAAGCTGGCAAAATTATGCATGATCTTGCAACTCTCTGGGGATGTTGTGACCATGCAGGACAAGATGCATGAAATGCATTGGCTGCTGATGCGTTGGTGAAACACTCCCAGTGGGAAGGCATGCACCGCTGCCATTGCAAAGAAAATGCATGTCATACAGTTGTGCCAAAAAGTTTACACAGCCTGGTGGATTTTTAAATATTTTTTTGGGGCGATGGTTGCAGAGGAGTTAAGTGGCCGCCCCGCAATCGGAAGGTTGTAGGTTTGCGGCCCACTCAGTCTGTCGCTGTTGTTGTGTCCTTGGGCAAAACACTTAACCCACATTGCCTGCTGGTGGTGGTCGGGGGACGGGTGGCGTCATTGTACGGCAGCCTCGCCTCCGTCAGTGCACCCCAGGGAAGCTGTAGCTACATTGTAGCTCATCATCACCAGGGTGTGAATGTGTGCGTGAATGGGTGAATGACTGATTGTGTTGTAAAGCACCTTGGGGGGTTCTAGGACTCTGGAAGGTGCTATATCAAATACAGGCCATTTACCATTTACCATTTTTGGCCATTTGTCAAAGAATATGAATGAAAACACAAAAACCTTTTTTCCCACTCGTGGTCAGTGATGTTGTGAAGTCATTTATTTTGAAAAAAAAATGTGTGAACTCATTTCAAATCACCATAACAAGATAAAATACCAAAATGACACCTCAGTTCCCCATACCATGTATTGCCCCCTTTAGCATCAATGGCAGTTTGGAGTCTTTTGTGGTAGTTGTGGAGAAGGTTCTGTATATAATCTAATTACAAAGCATCCCATTCTTTTTGGCAAAAAGACTCCAGTTCCTGTAAATTCGTGGGCCGTCTGTCATGAACAGCATGTTTGAGCTCTCCCCACAGTGGTTCAGGTATATTAGGCGTGTTTCCACTATTGGAACTTCATGGTATTTTTGCCAGAACTTCCCGGCATGCGCGTGTCTCCACTTTACAGGCCGAACGGGCCGTTTACCGTGCCATTTTCAGGAACCAACGGAGTACCTGAACAGGGGTAGGTACTCAGAAAGGCCTGGTAGAGTAACTGAGTAGAACTTTTGGTTAACTCACGCTGATTGGTTGTAACTCAGTAGGAGATGACACCAGCAGACATCACCCAAAACAACCGGCATTAGTAAAATTAGAAAAATTGTTTGTGAAGCAGAATGGAAGCACAAGCAAATAAGCACCATTTGCATTGCTTTAAAATCACCCTTATTAAACTTCCAGCACTGAAAAACGAAGCAGATCTCTCCCCAAAACGACGTAATTCACAGGCTTTGTTGTCTCACAGAACACTGTAAAAAACGACGCTTCTTCTGGTCATTGAATGCCACATTTTACATCATACAGCCGCTCTCCCGTCTTCCAAATGGATTAAACTTTTAATGTTACTCTGGATGTTTTTTAGCACTAATCAGTGAAATCACTTGCTGTTGAAGCAGTCGCGATATGCTGATGTCTGTGCAAAGGGCTGAATTTGTATGAAGAAACAACATCTGAAGGGACCTGGCCATCGCATCTCCTGGTCAATATCCTCATCGCCTATTGAGGTCAGGAGACTGAGATGGCCACTCCAGAACCTTCACTTTATTCTGCTGGAGCCAGTGGCAGGTCCACTTGGCCTTGTGTTTTGGATTGTTGGAACATCCAAGTGCGACCCATGCATGGTTAAGCTGCTGCATTCATCTTGTCATCAATTCTGACCAGATGTCCAGTGTCTTGGTAACTCACACATCCCTCAAACATCAGAGAACCACCTCCATAGTTCACAGTAGGAATGGTGCACTTTTCATCATAGTCCCTGTTGACTCTTCTCTTTTAAGGTTGTGGCCAAAAAGTTCAATTTTGGTCTCATCACTCCAAATTATTTTGTTCCAGAGACGTTGAGGCTTGTCTCGGTGCCGTTTACCTTTTTGAGCTCATCAGTTCTCTAACTGAGGCTGTTCAAAGAGCTATCTACAACAGGGAAAATATTAATTGTTTATAGAGACACACTTCACAATATGAGCGCTATCAGAGAAGCTCCTGACCTTTAGTTGACAGCAGAGTCAAATCGTTTGAGACAGGAGAGTGCAGCTAATGCTAACATTCTGAATTCATGCTTCCAATTCAGCTAATTAGCTCTTAGGTGCTGCTTATTTACATCCAGTTTTTATTGCGCAGCAAAGAGACCAAACTGCTGCACCTTCTATCTACATACGCACATGAATCATTACCTAGTCCTGGGTTTTTCAGCTTTCAGAGGGTCACATGTTTTAATTTCTTTGACAGACACGCTGTCCTTTTACAATATTTGGACTTTTATTATTACTTTTTTCTTTTCTTCAACAAAAAGGACGGTTTGATGACTGGCTAACTGGGTAAAAGACACCCTGTTACTGCTGTGCATTAATGAAAGAAAGTGTCTGACAGCAGATCTCAGTGAGAGCTGCTCCTAGTTATCTTTGTGAGAATGAAGTAGTTTGAAAAGAAACAAAGGGAGAAAACAGGCTTTGCTTTGACTTTGTTTGTTCCTGGTTTTACATATTCTCTGGCTATTGTGACAGTATTATTTGTGGCTGCTTCTAAAAAATAAAAGAGGCTTTGTGACTTGAAAAGTAAAAGAGCTATTGGATAGGATTTATAGATCGCTTCATCGGATAATATTTACTGTCTTGTTGTCTTCCTGGTTTAAAGCCTGTATTCTTTCTGCTCAGATCACCATTACGGACCAAGGTGTTCCTCCCAAATCCACCACCGTCCGGGTCATCGTCCAGGTCCTGGACGAGAACGACCACAGGCCCTTGTTCCTGGAGAAGATCTACAAGATCCAACTCCCTGAGCGCGAGAGGCCGGAGAAGGAGCGAGCCACAAAGAGAGACCCCGTGTATCGGGTCATTGCGTCCGATCGCGACGTTGGGCCGAATGCTGAGATTTCCTACAGCATCGAGGAAGGAGACGAGCACGGAAAGTTCTTCATTGAGCCCAAAACCGGCCTGGTGTCATCCAAGAAGTTCTCCTCTGCTGGGGAGTACGACATTCTTTCAGTGAGTGTCTAATCACAACACTTCACACTGACCTGTCGCTCAGCAAGCAGGAACCTTTTACAGCACATCTCTGTTCAGTGTTACTGCTTCATCCTCCTTTTCCTCTCCAATTCCTTCAGCCTTCTTTGTCTTTCACTTTTGAAAGTGTCTGTTTGACATTAATCAGTTCACACACACAGAATCCCCGTGTAGAGAAAAAGTACTTACAAAGCATTTACTTCAAGCTCTAGCGAATGTTTCCCCAACACAAGCCAACAGAACTATTGCTGAGTGGCTTTTGGTACCATGAGCCTCTTTTTCTCAGCTAGTGATGTGACATCACACATTTGGCTGTTGCCACAGTGTCCCAGCGATGCAGCAGTTGTTTTATCCCAGTGATTACTGGGAAATCAATGTGTTATGTGTGTGAAAATGCATGCAGCAGCCTCTCCCAGTCTTTTAGGCTCTGCTTTTGCTTCCCACAGGAAGCTGGTAGAACTGCTGATGCAGTTAATGTACTTTTGGCTGCAAGAAGCTTTTGCTCATCACAATTTGTGGTGTGGTTCCGAAAACACGTTTAATCACAAAAACAACACTGCAGAAATGCCGTTTTCTCCTAGTTTGAATGTTCTAGAACACATAAAGTGTTTGATAACATTCTGTTACCTTGACTTTATTTCTCTCCCTCTCTAAGATCAAAGCTGTCGATAACGGACGTCCACAGAGGTCCTCCACTTGCCGTCTGCACATCGAATGGATCCCTAAACCGGACGTCCCAGCTGATGCGTCTCCTTTGCGTTTCGAGGAGCCCCCCTTCATTTTTTCCGTCATGGAAAGCGATCCCGTAGCACACATGGTGGGCGTCGTCGCCACCGAGTCCTCTGATGTTCCTGTGTGGTTTGAAATCACAGGTACGGCCTCCTCTACCTGCATACCTGCTGTGTTGCTGCACGTCATGGGAAGTCTCTCTGTTGTCGTTAGAAAAACTAAACTATATTCCAGACTTCTGCATGTCATTAAACCAGCACCATGCAATATTTCAATGTGTTTTTAAGAGTTCATTGATAATTCTGTCTTAAATGTGCTTTGTTTGAACTTACTACAGCCACGAGAAGATTTAAACTGACTCCCTTTGAAAATGCTTGCCTTCTCTCCCGTTTTCCTTCTAATCAATGCCCGACTGACACTTCTCTCTTTTTCTTCTCTTCGTCTTTGTGCTCTTTCATTGCTTTCCTCCTTGTCTGTGGAAAATTCTGTTTGGTTGGATTTGTGCAAGGCGGTTCAGAGGATGCTGAGATGTTTTACATCCTTCAGATGGCTTGTGACCACAACTGTACAGCAGAAGGTAGCTGCTGGAATCTCCTAATAGGCTCTGCTGTATTAGGAGATTGTCTGACTGTCTGTTGGTGCCGACTGTCGGTTGTGGTTGACTTGTGTTTGATGGGTTTGGTGTTGTGCCACATGTTTTCCACCCTTCTGACATTTTTAACTCACTTTACTTTGTGTGCTTCAGTCTCTATGTAGTAGAGAATCCTGTAAATTGTATTTTCTGGATCAAATGCTCCAAATATCTGTTCAAGTGACAAAGATTAGTTAGAAATAGGGCTGGGCGATGTGGCTAAAGTCAATATCACGTTATGTTGAGGAGTTCACCTCGATAACGATAAATGAACGATAACTACGTGTATACGCGATAACAAAAGTTGTCCACTAGATGGGGCTGTCACGGGTATTACGTTACGTCATGCTGTCATGTGACTCGAGGTGGTACAGCTTCTTAAAGGGACATGAACATCACCATCCTACACACATCTTTTAATTTCTTTTATTACCGTATTTATTGACATGGGAAAAACGATATCGATAAGAGTCAGAAATTTCGATAACGATAAATTTTCGATTTATTGCCTAGCCCTAGTTAGAAAAGTAAATCTATCTGTCTATATTATTATTATACAGTAGACTAGGGCTGGGTGAAAAAATTGATTTAATCAATTTCATATAAATTTTGCAAAATCGATTCATTAGGCCTAAGATCGATTTTTCTCCTTAAACCAGACAGACCTGGGACCGGATCTGAGTACAAACTTGTTCCAAAAACATGCTTAACGTGTACCAATATACACAAACTGCACATTTACTTAATGGGAAGAAGCTCGTCTAAATGATAGAAATGTTGTTTTCTACCTCAGCAACACTCAATTCCAACAATAAGCCGCTAAATGAAAAGACGCTAGTGATGCGCGGGTTAGGGTTTTGTTCAACCCGCGGGTACCGCAGATTTCAAAACGTCTGACCCGCACCAAACCGCCCCGCGTCACTACGTCTAGTTTTACAACCCGCCCCGCCTCATTAAAAACACGTCATAATATTGAGCTTCTTACCTCGCTGAATCTTTCCCAAACACGCAATTTAGTTTGTCCCTCCTTTCTCCCGAATGAATTTTATCCAAAATATCTTCCTCCATCATTTTGTTGATGTGGCTGCCTGCCACCTGCTTGGAGCTTTGGTGCACTTCGCTGGTGCTTTCTGTACGTGCCTACGTCATGGGGTCGAAGGTTATTGGCATGTTATGTTTTAAAACATGACCGTGTTTAAATAACTGTCTTAAATATTGTGTTTTACAAAATTAAGCATTGATTAATATCTATAATATATATATTTGATGAACCCGCCCCAAACCGCACCGCACTGAAGTAATAATTTATTGACCCAACCCAACCCGACCCGCAAGTAATCTGCGGGTTGGAAGACAACCCACGCACCACTAAAAGACGCTAAATGCACATATCAAGAGAAACACGCAGTAGCGACAATGAATAATGAAGACCAGACTGCATTGAATCGAATCGAATCACGATTAGTCGATTCAGAGCCTTATGAATCGAAATTGATTTAGGAAATTGGCCACAATACCCAGCACTATTATTGACACCACCTTTGTGTCCCCATGTCATGTTTGCATAACCTTGTGACATGCACACAACCGTGGCATGGTTCGTCTCTAACGTTCTGTCTTTTTTGGTTGTTTGTATGGAAAAAAAAATCACAGGTGGTAATTACGACAGCCGCTTTGACGTTGGCAAGGCCAGTGGAACCTTGATTGTAGCACGGCCCCTGGACACAGAGCAGAAATCAAATTACAACCTGACAGTGGAAGCCACAGATGGGACACGAACTGTCAGCACTCAGGTAATTGAAACACTAATGAAACGGTTGGAGGCTGATGAGGCAGTTGTCATGGTTTTCTTTTTTTTTTCTCTCTCATGTAAGAAAAAGCAGGACTTGTTGAAGTCTGATTATGCTTTCATGTCTTTTAGAAAGAAAATAAATGGCTTAGATTTATGTTTCTGAAGTCAAGCTGTTTAAGACTACTCTATATTTTATTTAGAAGATCAGGATTATCATTAATTCATTCTAGAAACATAAACATTTCTTCTCAAAGAGAAGGTTGTTGATGATTTGTAAGGGTTTGAGAGCCCAGCACCTGTCCCTCAGTGAGTGTGTGATTCTGATAGTGGTGATAGTGCGTTCTCACTAAAGGCTTTTTGTTTCAAGTGTGCATTCTTCAGCCACTCAGCTCCACCCCCCAAACCAGTGAGACTCAGTGGCCTTTCTGAATAGACTAAATAACTAAATATGGAATAGCTGTGTTTTGTCCCAGCTGATAGCAAAGCTGACAATCAAAGCTCCTTAAGTATGCAAGCTGCCTTTGGTTTTTGTTCCGATGGTCATGCCTTGTCCATGAGATTTTTGATATTTACACATGGTAGTTTGGGTCATACAGGATGGTGACATTCAGAATGTTTTGTCCTTTGTCCTTTAAGGCAGAGCTTCAGAGAACTGTAGCTGGAAAATAATCTATTTGTTGTCACTCTGTATGAATAAAGCCTTTCATCATCAGGCTGTTGTGCTCCACTGAGCCTTGGTGGACGCGCTGCCTTCACTGGCATTTTGGAGCTCATCCACCAAAGCAGCATGTCCTTTAGTTTGGTGTAAAACCTTAAAACCAGCTGCAGAGTTTCCCTTCTGTTAGGCAGTCACTTAAAAGCTTTGGCAAGAAAACACTCTTTAAAAGCCTCTCCACAATACACCATGCAGTGACATTTTAAGTCAGGTTATTCTCTCTTAAAGGTCGGGGCGGATGGAAGCCCTGGGTCTGGTTCCATTGGAGCTCTTTTGATTTTAAAGGGGAGGTTTTTTTTCTTCTTCCTCTCCATGGGCGCCGGCCACCCGCTGCATGCTCAGTTGGGGGGATCTAAACAAAGTGAAGATTGGATGCAATTTGTTGGGTTCCTTTAACACAAAACTTCTTGCACATTTGCATTTGGCTGAATCTCATTTCCACTGTTATCTGTAACTTAGGAAGAGCTTAAAATATTCCTCTAACAATGGGAAAGCCTTTTTTGAAGTCAGTACACAAATGTTGACAGTTTCGTCTATGCATCAGAAACAGGCTATGCAATAAGGTTGGGTGATATATAACAATTTTCCAGATGTTTTTCGTTATATATGACTATCATTTATGACGTCCGATTCTGAGGAGACTCTCTGTTTGGTCCATAAGTCTCACAGGAGATTGGACATACAGTTGACCCAGAGGTCGCCAGGAATGACCATACGTCTGTTACAACCCCCCCCCCCCCCCCCCCCCCAAAGAACTTGGGGTCTCGTTATCGCAACTACAATTCCTTGTGATACTTAATGTTTTCAGTGGTATATTATGTTAAGACTTATTTTATTGAAGTACTTTTATTGGACCTGTGTGGACATAATAGACATTTTTAGTTTGAGACAGTTGTATTCTGTCAATGATACAAGGCTTCAAACAGTCAGACATTATTTTTAATTCCTGAGTGGTTCGACAAAAGTCTACAGTTATGATTAGACTTTTTTATTAGACACACCATGCCGGCAAATCAGCGTAATATTTCCGGCACGGTGTATCTTATGAACGCGCCATGGCGGCATGATGTTGTGGGAATTTGCGGCATTCGCGACGCCATGCTTGATAGTAATATTGCCGCAATTCCGGACTTGTGGACGCACATTACGCCTTGGCGCAATAGAGGGAGGTGTCACGATCACGTGGGGAGTTACTGCTGATCTCCGGCCGGCAACTATATTAAAAATGAAAGTAAACACGGGCATAAGTTTCACTTTTTTAAACAGAACCAGCTGAGATGATAAACTGGATGCAGAGCTCCAGGAGCTTCTCTCCATTAGAGCTGGAGCTCAGATCACTATTGGCTGCACGGGGACTGTGGAGGACAGACACCATTAGGAGCGGATTGACAAAAAAAACGTAACGGGCGTGGCTTCGATCCCAATAAAAAGCAAGTTATGTCCAAGATACACGGAAGTCCGTGGCAGCTCAGAGACCGCCCCCATGGCCCCTTTATACCGCCATCATTTAATCTTTTGTAAAAAGGACACGATTGCACCAAATTACCGCCACGGTCTGACCACTCATAAACGACCAAATGCTCCCTGATGCCGGCTCGGCTTTGCGGCAAATTGGTGCCATTGTTTTATAAAAGAGGCTAAAGTCTAAACCTAACCCTTTATTGGGATATATCAAGGAACTCACAAGAACCATTAGCTTTCTAAAAATGAGTGATGAGTGTTTCAAAAAAGATGCTGATTTGACATGGAAGTATGAAAAGTCCCATCTGCGAGAAAAATTCATTGGCGTGAAAAAAATATTGCTAGTAAATAAACGATCAGTGAATCGCTCTGACGATCACCGATGGTCATTAAATTCGTTCAACTGCCCAACCTTTCTATGTAACATTATCTAACTTTTTGTCATTTTTTTAACACGTGTTTAGGAAAGTTAGTTACAAAACTAAATAAAGAACATCATAAAACATCCAAATTAAATTAAAGTGGTTGTTTATTTATTTATTTGAGTATTTTTGATACCTGAACCTTATCAACATTTTTAAGTTAATAAACCATTAAAGGTTGAATATGGAACACGGACACTATAGCGACATCTACTGTTTAGAGGTGGTATTGCAACAACAGAACACATTTTCCAGCCACTGGGGTGTTGGTTCACTGCTGATACGTGAAGTGACCAGCCAGCACCATGTCCAGTGACAAATAGTACAGGGTAAGGACTCATTTCTACTAATAAGTTTATTTTACAACAGCATTTACCGTTAGAACATCTTCTGGGCTCAGAATCAGCTGCTTGACTTGTCGAGTCCGCCATTTTACACAGTCCCAGCCTCACCTTGCTGAGCGGACTTTATACCGCAATGGTGCCCTCTAGTGGCAGGTAGATGTAAACATAAACCCAGTGTCGTGCCCGCCAAAATAAAATTTAGATTTTTTTTTTTTTAATATCGCTTTTAAAGGAAAATCTGTACATCAATTCTGTACACACCTCTAAACACCCCGTGGAGGGATTACTTTTTAAAAATATAACTTTTTATTAAAAATGTTCCATATTCCACCTTTAAGCCATTTTTCTGTAAAAATAGCCCTATTTGGAAAATATGATTAAAAATGGACTGGTTTGGTCAGTTTTCCAATGGAATATGGTAAATTATCCCAAATAAATTAGCAACATAACACTGGTTTATATCAAAACAAGTCAACAACAACAACAATAAAACATCATTTTGCTCAGCAACATGAGGAAACAGCAGCTTTTTTCTTACTGCCCTAGGACTTTCAATGAACATATTATCTGATGTGTTTGCAGCTGAATGTGTGTGTGTGTGTGTGTGTGTGTGCACGCACGCGTGCGTGCGTGTAGTAACATACACCCAGATGATTACTGTAGCTCAGCTGTTTTCTGTTGAGGGAGTGGGTTTACTCAATTTTTATGCTCTATAAACTTTTCTTTAAAACTCTCTACTTAAGACACGTTGATTGAAGGATGCACGCAGAAGCTTTGACAACTGGAAACAGTCGGTTGACTTATAATGTAAAAGAGATGAAAATGCTGGCAAAACATCTGCTTTTTGTTATTACCTGTATACATGTCAGATAGTTATCACCAGTCAGCTGACGTTAATGATGTAGTTATAGTTGAGAAAACATGCAAAGGGCTCATCTGTTGTTTGCTCACGAGAACAAATTAGAATTTGTTTTCGCTCCAAATGTTATTTACTTTGAAAGAACTTTTCTCCAAAGGAGATCTCCATTGTCACCCACCCAGAGCACCTCATGAACACTGAACGTTCGACTTATCTATTCCTCAAATCAAAGTCATGTGGTGCCTGTGTTGCCAGACGGGCTGGCCTATTTTCTCTCTCTTAGGAATGTTTCCTTTCTTTTTTTTTGTTCTTTGGTCCTCTTTGTGTTTCCTTCTGGTTTTCTTTCACTAAACTTTATTCATTTTTTTTCAAACATCTCTGCATATATAGGCCAGATGTCCAGGGCTGATGATTTCTCTGTTGATGTAGTTTAAAGTGCAAACAGAAGGGCTGAACCTCTCTGGGTCGTGGGCAGTGGTAAATCTGCTCTGGGAACATTGTTGATCGCTGCTCCATGCCAGCAGCCTCCCCTTGCCTGGAACCTGCCACCTGGCACGGGGGTGTGTGGGTGGGGGGTGCTTCCTTTCCTACACATGGCACAGGAGGACAACAAACACAATGAACACTCCCTCATGTCCTGTTCTGAATATCGCACAAAGAGGTTTCCCCTTTCAAAGAGTCGTTTCTGGGCTGTTTTATTCGTGGCGAATTCAAATTACAGTTGCAAACTGAGCTGAGAACGTGAGATGATATCAAATCCAACACTCCCGAGGCTTCCATCAGTATACTGGATTCTGGCCTGTGCGAGATGGAGTGGAAACAGTTGGCCTTGTTTTTGTGTGCTTTCTACTTGACCACCGAAGTTCTGCGGAGGCGTCTGTCTCTCAAGGATCAGCTGATGAAGACAAGGGGTGCCGCATTCCAGCTCGGGCACCTCATAGCCAGAAGCCGAGCCAACAAGGCAGCTTCGGCATTCGGCCCGGCTGCCCCCCTCCTCGTCTCCAGCTATATGACATCCTCCCTTGGCTCTGCAGAAAGTACCTCAAGCTGTTCAGCTCACAATCTGTTCCCGGTGTCCTGTTTCTTATGTTATCTTCGTCCCCATTACAAACCCTCTCTTTATGTCCCACTTAAGGCTTCGCTTTAATCGGCTGTAATTACACATTTTGCTGCTATCAAAGGTGATTGCTGTGTCTCGTACTCGTTCAGATCTCTTTGTCAAACACGGCTTTTGTTTGTGTGTTCCTTTCATTCTAAATTCGAATGTGCGTTTTCATGGATCTGACCGTTTCATTGAGTTTTTGTGAGTTTTCTGCTCGTCTTTCTTACTCTCCTCTCGCACTGATAGCATTTTTTTTAATCTTCAGTATCTCCATCTGTCACGTCTGTTTCTCAGTCCTGTCTTGTTCCAAAGCGTTCCCTCTGGAAGCCATACACAAAGACAACAGAGTTTCTTTTCTCCACACCAGCGTTTTCTGCAGTCAGGCTGCATCACGCCGCTTTGTGATGTTTGGAGACAAAGTTCCTTTGAAGCGATGTACAGTCTTCTTTGCAAAGGGAATGGCAAGTTTGTGTGTGTGTGTTTGTGAGGGGTAAATAGCCTTTTGTGGGCCTTATATAAAGCTACTGGAATATACACTGCGAAGAGATGTAGACGCCGCAGACCCGATTCCGTTCCTTTTGGCTTTTTTCACAGCACTATCAGTTCTTTCCACCTTTCTCCCTTTTCACAAAAGGTGTTATCTGAAGCTGGCCACATTGAGAACCATTGCACAGACTCTTTGTGAGGATGCAGACGAGAAGGTGCACAATTTATGAGCTTGTCTCGGTGCGTGTGTGCATAAAAGGTGGATTTAAAGACATTAGGGATCAGGTGCTGTCTGATCCCTGGCATCACATCAGAAGACGCTCGTGGAACGAGACGAGATTGTCACGCTGACGCCGGGAATAGTTTACCTTATTCAGCTTTAATGGCGCTTCAGGAAAATGTACTTGTTCTACTTTTTACACTTCCTGATTAGCAGAGCGATACGGGTTGCTGGTGACAGGAGAGTTGTGGCAAACAGCCAGAAAACAAGTCTGACAGACAGCACACGTCCCAGTGCACCCCCTGCAAGATGACATCTGTGGGCTTCAGCAGCATTGCCAGCATCACAGCACACAGCAGATTGTAAATGTTATCAGTCCTGTCAGGTTGAGTCCATATTTGTCTCTGATATCGGCTCACACCGCTTAACTAACGTTGTTGTGACAAGAAATTCAAATTGGCAAGTGTTTTGACCGGGATCTGACCAAACTGCGGTTAAGCTAGTGAGCTGCCACCTGGTCAAGCCTGTTTTGTGTGTACAGCGTCCAAAAGAGCCCGGCTTCAGCCGTTTCCTTACAGGACATCCCCCCCTGGTGTCTGGTATGCAGGTGTCTAATCTGGGTTGATCCCTTTGTTCTCCATGTTTGGCAAACAGTAGAAGGCCTGCGCTGGTCAGGGAAGCAAAGATGGCATTCCAGCAGCTCTCCATAATCCTCTGTCGGAAGTCCAGTAGACGAGTGGCTGGTGTTGATAAAGCACGCTCCCGGTGGAATTTTACAGTTTGGAGATGTTAGATTCTTTGTTTTGAGGGTGAACAAAAGAATTAAAAAACACACTCACACACTTTTTGCCTTCAGACACAAAACACATGTGTGCAAATGGTTTTATAGATTTCACTCTAAGCAGTTGCTTGTCAGAGTAATAAATCTCCACAGCAGGGCCACTAAAGCATGTTTAACCATCCTAATCCATCTTTATGAAATTACTATTTTTTATCTTTCACAGCTCATTTGTTTTAGACTCTTGCGTTTCCCCTGCTGAATAACAGGTTCCTGCACAAAACACAGAATTCATTGAGATGTTTGGTTAGTCAGTATTGATTTAGTTTTGTTTTCACTGTAAGCAGCATCAAGTGGGCTTTCAGTTAAAACGCTGCTTTTGCTTTCATGTGCATCGATCTGGTGGTGTTTGCAATCATACGACTATTTACTACTGCAGAACTCGGAAAAATGGTTTCAGCGGCTTAGAATGTGCAATTAGAAAGGCGGGAAGAGACAAGACAAAAGGATCCAGCCAGCACACATAGGTGGGCCCCATATGGGATCTATATGGGCAAGCCATGGGTCCCAACAGGGTTTGTCCACGGTGGCCCCATGGGGGTTTGCCCTGAAAGATTTTTGCCCACATAGATTTTAACAGAGGGTTTGACTCACCAGCAAACCCCTGTGGCGTCACCATGGAAATCGCGGACAAACCCTGTTGGGACCCATACGGCTTGCCCATAAAGATTCCATATGGGGCCCACCTATGTGTGCTGGCTGGGTTGGCTTGAAATTTACGTAGTTTAATCAAATAAATACAAATGATTTTACATTCAGCAGTTTCCAAATCACTGATTTGCTAAAAATATGTTAACTTTTGACGAATATTTGCTTTAGAATACAACCCTTTCATTCAATAAATGAAATAAGTGTTCAGTAGAAATGTGAAACACTGGATTTATTTTTAACTAATTTAAATATCAGCTAAAAAAGCATTTTTGTGCATGAAAACTGAAGTAATTCCTTAAAACACATATTTATATGTTTCCCCCTCAGGTGCTCATCCAAGTCATTGACACCAACAACCACCGGCCACAGTTCTCCCATCAGGTTTACGTTGTGAACATCCCCGAAGACGAACCCGCGGGGACCGAGGTGCTGCAGGTCCGCGCCACGGACAGAGACGAGAAAAACAAGCTGACCTACACTCTCCTGAGCAGCACTGATCCCTTCAGCCTGCGGAAGTTCCGGCTGGACCCGGGAACGGGCACTTTGTACACCACCGAACGGCTGGATCACGAGACCATGCACCGCCACATCCTCACTGTTATGGTACGAATCCATCTCAGAGGGATTTCTGTAAAGTGTTTAATAGAGTTCTTTTGAACTACATCTTTTCCTCCTAATCATAAAAAGATAATTTTATCTATGATTTTTCCAATTGTTTATTTGGAAATCATGTTTTTTCATCTATTTACTTTATTATTTGATTTTTTCCAGGTTCGAGACCAGGACATTCCAGTAAAGAGGAATCTCGTGCGTGTTATCGTTGACGTGGATGATGCTAACGACAACGCACCCTGGTTTATAGGCACGCCCTACTCCGGCCGTGCATTTGAATCCGCTGCTATAGGCTCAGCCGTGCTGCAGATCACTGCTCTGGACAAGGACAAGGGCTTCAACGCTGAGGTGGTCTACAGCATTGAGTCAGGTAATTTCCCACTGTGTTATGGTGCCTTTCAAATGAGTCACAGCTTCCCTAATCGTGCTGTTTTTTTTTTCTTCCTTCTCATAGCACAAAGGTTTCATTGTAAAATAAAACAAATAAACTCAGCTCATTAAAAATGCATGAGTCATCATCCGTCATGCTGCCCACTGGATCCTGATCATGAATGAAATATTGTACAGAGTGAAGGAAAATATTGACGTCTTTGTTTAGAGAGAGGGTCTCCAGTGTGTGGGTGATGGGTTTCTGAGTTTCCCATGATGTTATTCTCCCACATTGAGTTGCAAGAGGCATGCTGCAGTTAGCCTGTTGTTTGCAGATATGCATATTTGAAATACCGTAGATGTCTGGGAGACTTTGTTGCAGCTTGCTTTGTTTTGAGTCAAAACTCAAAAGACAATCAGGACGCCAAAAACATGATGTAACTCAGTTAATCTTTCTGTTTTACAGGAAACGTTGGAAACTCTTTTGCTATTGATCCTGTTCTCGGGATAATCTCAGTGGCCAAAGAACTCGATTGCAGCAGCAAGGCAGCATTTGAGCTCATCGTTAAGGCCTCTGATAATGGAGCACCACCGCTGTCCACCACCACCTCTGTAAACATTATGGTAACCGTTTCTGACAATGCAGCCCCCAGATTCACTGAGAAAGAATTCTCCTCAGAGATCAGTGAACTAGCCCCTCCTGGAACTTTTTTGAGTATGGTGACAGCCATCAGCCAGTCATCTGTTTTCTACCAAATCAGAGGTGGCAACGTTAACAACGTGTTTGATATTAACCCAAACTCAGGAGTGGTCGTAACACAAAAGGCTTTAGATTATGAGACCATCTCTCAATATAGACTCATCATCCAGGGAAGCAACATGGCCGGACTTGCCAGTAACACCACACTTCTCATCCATCTCAAGGATGAAAATGACAACGCTCCAGTCTTCATCCAGAAGGAATTCAGGGGAGTGATCAGTGAGCTTGCCTCAATCAACAGCGTTGTTCTGACTCATGAAAACACCCCTTTTGTTATTCATGCCTCTGACGCCGATTCTGACCAGAACGCCAGGCTGATTTATCAGATAGTTGAACCATTTGCTCACAACTATTTCGCCATTGACTCGAGTACAGGAGCCATCAGAATAACAACGGCTTTGGACTACGAACAGAGGAGCGTTTTTCGCTTCACAGTTCAGGTTCACGATCTAGGAATGCCACGGCTGTTTGCGGAGACGCCGGCCAATGTGACCATTGAAGTAATTGATGTTAATGACTGCTCACCAGTTTTCAGCCAAGAGTTGTATGAGGCCGCTGTCATTGTGCCAACCTACAAAGGCGTAGAAGTGATTCAAGTGAATGCCTCGGACTCAGACTCTGGACCCAACGCTAAACTTCTCTTCTCCATCTCTGAGGGCAATATTGGTGATAAGTTTAAAATCGATCCGGTCACAGGCATCATCTCGATTCAGAATGTCACACAGCTCAGGAGCAGATATGAATTAAAGATTAGAGTGTCCGATGGCAGATTCGCTGCTGTTTCTACTGTGAAGATCACTGTCAAGGAGAACAAGGAAAACAGGATGAAGTTCACCCAGGAGTCATACAAAGCCTACATTCAAGAAAATTCTTCTGACAAGAAAGCTCTAGTGGTCATTGCTGCTGTTGGGAACCAAGTGAACGAACCTTTGTTCTATAGAATTTTGAACCCTGACAGCAGGTTTAAAATCAGCACCACCTCTGGAGTTATCTCAACCACTGGGATCCCTTTTGACCGCGAAGCACAGGACACGTATGATATTATTGTTGAGGTCACAGAGGAAAACAAATCTGAAGATGCGGCCCATATTTTAGTTACTGTGACTGTGGAAGATGTAAATGACAACAAACCCATGTTTGTCAACCTTCCTTATCATGCTTTGGTCCAGATGGATGCAGAAGAAGGTCATATCATCCGACAGGTCATGGCTGTTGACAAAGACGGGGGCCCAAATGCAGAAATCCATTATTCTTTGAAGGAGCATCAAGAGCACTTTGAAATGAGCCCATCTGGAGAGATCTTGCTCAAAACGAAATTCGAGAAGGACTCCCTCAATACAAAGTTTGTTCTCGTTGTTGTGGCTAAGGATAATGGAGAACCTCCTCTGTCAGCAGAAGTTGAAGTGCCAGTAACAGTGGTGAACAAAGCGATGCCTGTGTTTGAGAGGCCTTTTTACAGCATTGAAATCCCTGAAAACATCCAACTGCACTCCCCTGTGCTCCATGTGCAGGCCAGTGACTCTGAAGGCCCTCGTATTGTATACACCATCTCCGAGGGAGACCCTTTCAAACAGTTCTCAATTGACTTCAACACAGGGGTCATTCATGTGATTCAGCCTTTGGACTTTGAGACACATCCTGCCTATAAGTTAAACGTTAGAGCCACAGACTCTCTGACTGGCGCTCACTCAGAGGTGTTTGTTGATATCATACTGGAGGATGTGAATGACAACGCCCCTGTGTTCATGTCCAAGGCCTACTATGCAAATATCTCTGAGGCCTCTGTGATTGGTACATCCATTTTGCAAGTGGTTGCCAAAGATTCTGATACCGGTAACAACCAAGAAGTATTTTTTCAGCTGGTTGAGGAAAGAGGGAAGAGTTCAGATTATTTTACCGTTGACCGTGACACAGGAGTAATCTCAACAGCCCAAATTCTTGATCATGAAGAGATCCAGCAACACAAGCTGAGAGTCCGTGCTATAGATGGAGGAGTGCCCGCCCTCTCGAGTGACATTGTTGTGACAATAGATGTTATGGATCTGAATGACAACGCGCCGGTTTTTACAGAGCACACATACAGAAGCACTATCAGCGAATTGGCCCCACGGGGACACTTTGTCAGCCAAGTTCAGGCTTCTGATGCCGACAGTTCAGATGCTGACAAGTTGGAGTTCTCAATTATATCTGGAAATGAGGAGCAGAACTTTGCCATCAACAAAAAAACTGGAGCGATTGTCATTTCAAACCACCGCCGGCCACACATGCAGCCACTTTACAGTCTTAATGTGTCTGTGTCAGATGGCGTATTTAGAGGCTCAGCAGTTGTGGAAGTAAAAGTTATTGGTGCCAACTTCCACAACCCTACCTTCTCACAGATGGACTTCTTGGTGGAGGTGGTTGAGAACTCACCTGCTGGTACACTGGTTGCAGAAGCACAGGCAACAGATGACGACGAAGGTATCTATGGCCAGATTACTTACCAGATTGTCAATGAATTTGCAAAAAACAGATTTACCATCAATAAAAAAGGAGAGATCTTCACTCTTGAAAGCCTTGATCGTGAAAATCCAGTTGAAAAGGTCATTCCTATCTCTCTGATAGCTACAGACGGGGGTGGAAAAGTGGGCTTTTGTGTTGTCAACGTCATTGTCACAGATGCCAATGACAACGCTCCGCAGTTCAGAGCAGTGGAGTACAAGGCCACGATCGCTTCAGACGTCCCAAGGGGAACATCTGTGCTTAAAGTTGCTGCCTCAGACATGGATGAGGGGACTAATGCTGACATCGAGTATTCTCTTGAAGCAGATGTTGAAAATGTGGGGGAGAATTTTGAGATCCACAAAACCTCTGGCGTCATCGTCACCAAAGAAAGCCTCATCGGGCTTGAAAATGAGCTCTATGCATTCTTTGTTAAGGCAAAGGATACTGGGAATCCACCCCAACAATCAGTGGTCAACGTTCATGTCAGCATTGTTTCATCAGAGACGTCTATTCCCAAATTTTCAGAACCATTTTATCGCTACACCGTTGCTGAGGATCTTCCCATTGGCACAGAGATTGATACCATTCAGGCTGAGGGCAAGCAGCCGCTCGTCTACAGCCTTGTGAAAGGCAACACACCTGAGAGCAACGAGCATGAAGTATTTGTTTTAGACAGAGACAGCGGGGCCTTAAAACTCCAGAAGAACCTTGATCATGAGACGACTAAATGGTACCAACTCACTCTGCTTGCTCAAGCTGAGGAAGTAGTTTCACCAGTTACTGTGAACATCCAGGTTAAAGACGTCAACGACAACAAACCAGTCTTTGAGTCAGACCCTTACAAGGCTGTCATTGTTGAAAACCTTCCAAGTGGAACACAAGTTATTCAAATCAAAGCAAACGACCTAGACTCCGGAACCAACGGCCACGTTGTCTACAGCCTGGACCCAAAGCAGAACTCGCAGGAGATCGCCGAGCTGTTTGCTGTTAACAGTGAAACTGGATGGATAACCACCTTGAAAGAGCTGGATCGTGAAAAAACAATCAAATACAACATTGCTGTCCTCGCCACGGACCAAGGCGACACAGTCCAACACGTCACCAGCGCTGCCGTGGAGGTAACGGTAGCCGACGTGAACGACAACCCGCCTCGGTTCACCGCAGAGATCTACAAGGGAACAGTGAGTGAAGACGACCCGCCGCCCAGTGGGGTGATCGCTATTCTCAGCACCACTGATGACGATTCGGAAGACATTAACAAACAAGTGAACTACTTTATAACAGGTGAGTTTTTATTAGCTCAGGTTGCTTTAGCCCAGAGTTGAAACTTTTGAGTTAAAATGTCATTTACTGACTAATAGGTCATATTTGAGTTACCATACATATGAATGTCCCCTAATCTGCATAAATTCTTGACAAATGTTTAACCCATCATGCTGCACATCTGAATAAGGCTTAAAAATGTCCTTCTGTGCTGCTAATTGGCAAGTGTGAATAAACATGCCAAGTTTACAATATCAAGAGGAATTAGAAATTGGAGCCGTCATTATTTTGCATAATTGTGTATCAACAGTGTTTGCTTTGGAAGTGACAGTTTGCTTTGTGAACGTTAATTCTTCATTGTTTGTTTCAGTAATACTCAGATTTTTCAGAGATTAGAGCATTACAGTATAACTTGTTTTGAGAAATTCCCGCTTCTGCGCACTACAAGCTTTATTTTTGAAATGACAAAACAGGAGGAGACCCTCTCGGCCAGTTTGCCATCGAACATATTCAGAATGAGTGGAAGGTGTCCGTCAGGAAGCCTTTGGATCGAGAAGTGACGGATAATTATCTGCTCAACATCACCGCCAGCGACGGCATCTTCACAGCCAGAGCCATCGTGGAAGTCAAGGTGCTGGACGCCAACGATAATGACCCCGTATGCGAAAAGGTAGATTTTACTTTGGTTGTATTTTCTATATTAAATGTGCATTTGCTAGATTTCACATCTGTTACTCTGTGTCCTCCAGGCCGTCTACAGCGAAAGCGTCCCAGAGGACTCTCCCGCTGGCAGGCTCATCCTGCAGGTCTCTGCCACAGACGTCGACATCCGCTCTAATGCCCAAATCTCCTACGAGCTCCAGGGAGTTGGAGCTGAACTGTTTATGATTGACTCTGAAACAGGTGTGTGTCTGTGTCGTAACAAGAGCAGCATAAAGCAGAAAATATGAGATTTTTTATTTACATAAATAACGGATTTGTTGTACGTTTTAAGCCTCGCGTGTTTTTACTCAATTATTAGAGCAGTTTGTGCAAGAATCTTTTTAAAGTCTGGTCTGAAACAGTGCTGGCTTCAGGAATCGATAGCAAATCCAAAAGGCAGCTCAGCACTAAAATCCTGACATGAAAATTGCGATTCCCCTGCAAAAAGCTTTTGTTTCTTATGTGTGTTTGTTTCTTTGTGAGTAAATTATTGTTAGCCACAGAGGAGGTTTAAAAGTTTTGCCCAGATGTTATTTACTTATTCATTTTCATAAAAAGAACCAAGAACATTTCCCTGCTGGGCATCCGAAAGCCTCCCAATTGCACTAAAACACAGAGTCGCACACTTATATTGAATTAATGTCTGCAGTGCTTCTCGCCGGCAAATTATTTCCTCTGGGAGACGCTCTAAATCAGACTTTCCATCTGGTTGCTGATAGAAAAAAAGTTATCTTAAAAAAATAACAATCCCAGTTAATCAAAAGCAACCTGTTTTTAGGATTAATTCAGAATAAAAGCATCGAAAGATAGAGCAAACTAAGCTGGTAGATTTCAGCAGCTTTACAACACATCTGTTGCAAAGACAAGGAAAAAAAAGGCAAAATGCCATCCAGCTGTCTTCTGGTAGCTCTCAATATTGAGTTTCCCGGCAGCAACGCTGCTGCCGTGGAGAAGGATTTGGTTTTTACAGTGCAGACTAGTAGGAGTATTGCTGATTATGATCGCCGAGAGGCTCTGGAGTTTTCCAGGGAGGTTGTGGTAATCTTGGCTCCCTCCCTTCCCAAGATACGCTCAAGCTGCTTGTTGCTGCCAACTCTGATTTTTTTCTTCAACGTCCCCCCTCTCTTTGCCTTTCTCTATCTCCTCCTGTGCTTCAGTTACTTACCCCCCCCCCCCCTTCCCCATCTCCAGGTTTGAATGCTTTTTAGTTTTGCGTTTTTAAAGTTGCTGTGGTTTGGTGTTAAACCCTTAAAGTCTTTCGTTACCTGGTTGCAAACACACATTCTGATCTGTTTGTGTGTTTTTCTGCTCTCCAGGGGAGATGAAGACCTTGCAGCCTTTAGACAGAGAGGAGCAGGGCGAGCACAGGTTCAGAGTGCGAGCGATCGATGGAGGAGGGCGCTACTGTGAAGCTGAAATCCACATCACAGTGGAGGACGTGAATGACAACCCACCTCAGTTCTCATCTGATCCGTACTCCATCACCGTGTTTGAGAATACAGAGATCGGCACATTCGTTGCTAAACTTCTGGCACATGATATGGACAATGGTAAGGAGTTTTATTTTGAAATTGTATTTTTTTATTAACTTGTTTTCCAAAAGGAAACTAAATAACTTTGGGGTCCCAATTTAACGCAGGCCTTTTTATTTTTAGTCTCTGGTCATTGGTTTTTCTGAATAGTAAAGAAGAAATGATCAAATGAGTCACATTAGAAGAGTTCCAGACAATGTTTTATGTTTACTCTCATTATCTCACCTGATAAGCAAGCACTTAGACTCTCAGCCACTTTAGAAGACATGTCATGCCGGCAAATCAGCTTAATACTGCTGCCACGGTGTGTCATATGAACGCCCAGTGGCAGCATGGCGATGCGGGGATTTTGTGGTATTCGTGCCGCTACTCTTGGTCGTAATATTGACGCAACGCTGGACTTGTGAATGAAGATTGCGCCTTGGCGCAACAGAGGGTGGTGTCATGATCACGTGAGCAATTAATGCTGAGCTCCGGCCGTCAACTAAATTGAAAATGAAAGTAAGCACGGGCATAAGTTTTGCTTTTGTTAACAGAATCAGCTGAGATGATGAACTAGAATGTTGCAGAACTTCGGGAGCTTCTCTCCGTTAGAGCTGGAGCTCAGATCACCAGACCATTCATGGGGACTGGAGGACAGACACCTTAAGGAGCGGCTTGTCAAAAAAACTTAAGGAGTGCGAGTTCGATCGTAATAAAAAGCAAGTTATGTTCAAGCTAAAGGGAATTCTGTGACCACCATTTGTCACCATCGTGTATTCTGTTGTAAAAAGGACACGATTGCGCCACATTACCGCCATGGTCTGACCACTTATAAACGACAAAAATCTCCCAGATGCCGACTCAGCTTTGCAGCAAATTGGCAGCCTTGTTTTATAAAAGCAGCTACCGACCCATCATATTTTAACCCATTATCTTTAAAATTGAGTTGTGGCCAGTTTTGTGTATGCTAACATTGATTAGCTTAGCTAGCCTCCTTGCATTGAGCTGATTCCAAAAGTTAATTAGATATAGATCCAAGGATTACTTTAACAAACACACACATGCACAGTGGCAAAAACATAAGGACCTGCTTTTGCTTTTTGGTGGACGGCAATAAAAGTCCAAAGGTTACCCCAGCTTTTCACTGGATGCGTATTCCTTGCAAAATGTCCACCAATCGTAGTACACTGTTAATATCGACAGTTATAGTCAACGGTTTATTTTCCACTGAGTGCAGAGTGGCGCGTCTTGGACCACCCAGAAGCATGTGTCGCTTTGCTCCGCCAAATTTACACTTTGGGTCTTTTTTTTTTCACTATGCTTAAAAAAGTTCAGATTGGCCCAGAAAGGAAATCAAACACAGTTGCAATGTAAAACATCCAGCAAATTTCAAAATAAAAGGCATGTTCATATTTCCCATTGCTTAACTAGTAAAAAAATATGTCATTACCTGTGACATCTATGTTGTCGAGGTAAAAATAACAGAAAAGAAAAGAACCCACAGATCTTTTGGATACATGCTGTCGTTTCACGCCTTGCTTGTTACTGCGTGAGCTGCCGAAATTTTGTGTGATTTTGCAATTCTCCGGTGATTTTGTAGAACGCATTTGGTGCCGATGCGCTTCTGAAAAGCTCCCAGTGGGAGGTTTTATGGAAAACACGTCTATTACGTTACTCATCCGGTGGAAAGCCTGGGTAAGAACTTCCATTCAAGTGTGCTGAAAATTATTCATTGTTTGCCTTCATTGGGTCCAAAAAACTAGAACTTCTAGCAGTTAAAGAGACTTTAACACGTGTCAAAGGAAAGTTTCCAGAGCCCCAAATAGAAGAGAAAGAAAAATTTCAGACGTAGAAAAGAATATTTAAAAACAAAAGAGAGAGAAATGAGATGGAACATGAAATTTCTGTAATAAGGTAAAAAATAACCCAAATTCCTCTGTTTCACTCAATCACCGTTAAAAAATCTAACTTTTACCCCGGGCTTGTTTTTTTCAGTCTGAAGTTTGGAATTTTTGAAAGTCTATTACTGAGTATGGCTGCAAACTAATTGCTAGAGCTACTTCTTCAATCAGCTTCAGTGAAATGGGAAATTCTCAAGTAAATATGTTTTAATTAAGTTTGTTTTGGCCGTGGCAATAGAAGGTTAATTGGTAGAAAATAAGCCCACAAACACCGGTACAATGGGCCTAAAATGCAATTAACGGACAGCCGATGTATTACTCCGGGTCACAATAAAACTCCTCGGACTCAAGAGTATAATTTCCAGCTCGTTCTGTGCATATTCATCTTGACTCGGTGTTGACTCACCATGCACTTATTATCTGTCCTCTGTGGAACTGCATTCCACTAAAAATGTTAAGAAGGTAAGGATGGGAAAAAGTGAAATTTTATCAACCCCTGAAATTAAAAGCTCCATTACACTCTAATGAAATTCCTCTCTCCTCGAGCTGAATTCTCAAAAGGGAGGATTGCAATTTTCCATTTACCTAGCGCATCACCGCGGGGCCACGTATTTATCTCAGGCGTCTCCTCCGTTCAGCAAACATCGCCAATCACCGAGAGGCTCACACATGGATAGGTCTGAGAGCTTAAACCTCGCAATTTAACAGCCATTGGAATCACCTGAGAGTTTTTTTTCTATCTTTTTGAAGACCGGAGGAGCTGCTATTGCAGATTGCTCTCTGTGTTTAGTGAAGCAGGACACCCAAGCATTAAGACCCATTTCAGATTGTTGACTGACAGAGAATCGACACCGTCTGTCTCCTTCTATTCTTTTTCCTCACTTTTTTTTAAATAGGCCCCGGTTGACAGAGTGAAAGGAATGCTAGGAATGGGCCTCTTAAAGACAAACATTAACTGGTGTAAGGAAAGCTAGCATTAAGACGTCTCTTTGCAGAGGCATGGCTTTTTACTTTTACATATGGAGGACAAGCCTACAGTTTAGGCAGCAACTGTCAGCTACAGGGCTGTGATCACTGTTTCACACGTAAAAAAATGTTTTTTTTCTCTGTTTGTCTGGTATTATTTCAGTTTAAAGCTTGAATTTTAGCAGTTTGGGTAGGGATGAGCGAGTACACCACTATCTGTATCTGTTCAACCATCTAAATTATCTGTATCTGTACTCGGAGTGGGTGGGGCCTAAACCGGAAATGGGCGTGGTTCAATTTGACGTGGGTGTGGCTTAACTCAGTACATTATTTTAAGTCTGAAATTGTCAACAATTTTGTCAGCCATTGTAAAGCCAACATGTCAAAAACACCAACAAACTAGCTGAAATGCTCCTCTCCCATTTATGCTGTTGACTTCTGGAAGTGAGCTGTGTTTGGTTGCTTTGATCGCGGCTTGCTCCGTGAGTTTTGGTCGTAGAGACATGGGACTTGTGTTGTTTGAAAGAGGAGAACATGGGCTGTTTTTCTGGCTATGATCTTAATTTATTGTCGCTATTGCGTGCTTTCCTTGATACGTAAATTTAGCGGGTTTTTTTTTTACTTCCGGTTGATTTAACAGCTTACTGTTGGAATTGGGTGTTGTTGAGTGAGAAAATGTGGATTTTATCATTTAGATGAGGTTCTTCCCGTTATGTAGGTGGGCAGTATGTATATATTGGTAAACATTAAGCATGTCTTTGGAACAACTTAGAAACCGGAAGTAATTCCGAACCCGGTACCGGGTCCGTCGGGTTCAAGAAAACGAGTATCCGGCTCATTCCTAAGTTTGGGCCTAAATGCACAAGTAAAATGTGAAAAGTCATTGCTTTGACCCAGTTAGTTCAGGCTTCAGTCTTTGCAGCCAACCATCAAATTTTAAAATCTAATGTAACCCTCCATCCAAGATGGTTTCATTATTCCTCAATATTCTCTGCATATTTTAGAGCGGACTCGCATTCTTGGCAGCGGTTGCCGTGACACACAGCCTCTGTGATCCCTCCACGGTGTCTGATCCTCGCCCACATAGCAGCTCCTCGGTTCAGCCTCCCGTTACGATCCGTGAGAGGCAGCACTCATCAGCGTGGAATGGTTATGAAGCAGACAGAGACGCAGACCCAGACTGGTGCCCTTGATCTGCGATAAACTTCTAAATTCCCCTCTCTGATTTGGCTTTGTCCCTTTATCTCACCACCTGGATTGGAGTGGATCTCTGTGCCCCCCGGCGCCGCTCTGCCATGTTATTTTCCCTCATTTGGCTTCTAACGTTTCACCGTTTTGGAGGGATTTGGGCGATTTGTGCCTTGTCCTTTTTGTTGCTTTGTGAAAGTCATGCTGTGCGTCACAGGATCGTCACAGTAAGTATTTAGAAAGATGTTTTAAAAGGAGTTGACCACTTGCTCATGATAAGCATGTTCCCTTTTAGTTTCATTAAAAGTATTTACTTCTATTATTGTCATAAATTACCAGCCTGGTGGCAAGCCATCCTATATGTGTGAATATAGTCTGGCCACAACCTATAGACAGAGCTCAGTCGTGGGGTGGATTCTACGTTTGTCTTTCTGTCTCCACAAGCAATTAGACAACGAACGTGATATACTCACCGCTACGGATATCAGTCAACGGGGCAGTCCGCCATACTCTGTTGAACAAGATGCAAATACATCCATTTTCTAAATAAAAGACTTAAGTACCTCTATCTGCTCTTGACTCAAAAAAAGCCCAAGTCTAAATAGTCCAAAGTTAATGCCAAAGCTGTTTCAAACGAGCCTTCGCCATCTTTGTTGTTCCAATCGTCACATCATCCCGCCCACCAAACCGATGGAGCGCTGTGATTCGCCCACCATACCGATAGAGCGCTGTGATTCGCCAACCAAACAGATAGAGCGCTGTGATTCGCCCACCAAACCGATAGAGCGCTGTGATTTGCCCACCAAATCGATAGAGCGCTGTGATTCGCCCACCATACCGATATAGCGCTGTGATTCGCCCACCATACCGATAGAGCGCTGTGATTTGCCCACCATACCGATAGAGCGCTGTGGTTCGCCCACCATACCGATAGAGCGATGTGATTGGCAAGACCCAATACTAGTCTGAACTGCTGAGTGGCTAGACCGACATGCAGAACAAAATCATTTTGCTTCGACTACTGTCTGTCTAGATTTCTAGGCTAATGAAATAGTGTTTTTCTTGTAGCTCTTCAGCTAATCTCTCGGTTATTTAACCATCTGCAACATTTAGATTAAACAAAATATTTCTAGTGTTAATTTCTGAGAATCCTTGTCATAGATCTTTAGGCCTGTTTCCACTTTCAGAACTTCCGGGTAATTTTACCAGACCTTCCCGACATGGACTTGTGACCATTTTAGGGACCATTGGAGTACCTGAATTGGGTTTTGTACTTGCAAAATGCCCGATAGAGTAGCTGGGCGGGACTTGTGATTGAGTCGTGCTAATTGGTTGTAACTCAGCGAGAAATTATATCTGCAGACGTAGCCAAACAGTTGTCACATTAAATTACAGCGTACATTGAATATAGAATGAAAAATAACATAGAATAAAACTTTTTATGTCATTATTTCCATGGACGCATTCTGGCGCTGATCAGTGACATCACTCACTGCTGAAACGGTCGCAATTTGCTAACGTCTCATCAAAGTCCTGAAAGGGACGATTTTGTGTGTAGACACAACGGCTGAGAGGACCAAGCCATCGTATTTTCCCTTTCACCTTCCCCCCTCCCGGACATTTCCTGTAACTCCTTTAGTGGAAACACGGCTTTTAGTGCCTATTTATTTTCTGGCCCTTGAAGTAACAGATACGTTGACTAAACGTTTCCAGCTCTGTTTCATATTAAACATTCCAGCCCAGGGACGGAGATAAGCATCATTAAAGCCAGTGTATAAGGCAATATATGCAGTCATAATTCAATGCAAATCTCCAAACCGTCATTAAGCAATCGCCTTATTAATGTTCAGACCAGATGAAAGTGATGAGAAACTGTATCAGCAGTGTTCCCCACGGTCATCTCTCTGGCGCGATAATGAGATCTAGAGAGGATGGAGGGCACTCACCTGATAAATGGGACTGTAATAGCATATTCCAAATGGGGACCACCTGCAGAAAAGCTTTATGATTATTGTTGTGATCAGTCTTTGTCTTATTTTGTGGATCATCGTGCTTGTGGGAGGATGTGAGTTATGAGGGAGGGATGGATCAGACGTTTACAGCTCTTGTTTATCAGAGGCTCTGTGAATCATGAGCAATCTGGAATGAAGAGAGGTTTTAAAAAAAAATCAAGACACCCAAATAAAATTCAGTATGCTGCTTTTTTTAAACCCCAGACTTAAAAAGAGGGTTTTTCTGTTGATGTTGCCACCAGTGTTATCGTTCTCACCAGCTTGCTGGCTGAGACGTGGGGGGTGGGGGTGATGAAGACCAGGCACTCAAACAAACTGTAAACTGAAAGCTGTCACATCATGAATATGACAAACGGCTGCCAGAGTGTAATAAAGCATCCATGAGTTATCTTTTTTTTAAATGTCATTCCAGGTCATAATAGCGACATCCTGTACTCATTGGCTGACTCAGCCGATGGATTCTTCTCCATTGACGAGCACACCGGTGTGATAAGCCTAGCGCGTCCCCTGGACCGAGAGGTGCAGTCGGTGTATGAGCTGAAGGCCTGGGCCAGTGACCAGGGCTCTCCACGTCTGTCTTCACTCTGCCAAGTGCTGATCTCTGTCCTGGACATCAACGACAACCCGCCGGTGTTCGAGCACCGCGAATACTCAGCTACCTTGTCCGAGGACGTGGCCGTGGGGACTCAGGTGCTCAGGGTGCTGGCGGCTAGCCGCGACGCTGATGCTAATGGAGAGATCTCATACAGCATCATCAGTGGGAATGAGCACGGCTTGTTCAGTGTGGAGCCAAATACCGGTATGTGTCACCGTTAACATATGTGCTGAGGTGAAAGCAGATGGTTGATGTTTTTGATTGTTTTATAAACAAAAACTACCAAACTCGCTTACTTGAAAATGAGCCAATTATGAGTAAAATGGAGAAACAAATTGAGTTTAAATTTTAGTTTATTAAAATGGCATCATGTTGTTATTTAAAATGTTTTCTCTTTATTTTTAGAAGAAAATAAATGTATTTAAAAAAAATTCCATTTTAAAAAAACGATTAAAGGGTAAATATGTATCAATTAAAACATTTGCTAATTAAAGCCACACAGCTGAGCTATGTAAGATTTAGAAATGCTGTGTTTGACTGAGCTTTACTTGTCCTGCTGATCAAGTTTAATGCAAAGTTAGAAAATGATAAAGGTTTGGTTTTATGTTCTTGTCTTCAATTGTCATGAGCAGTGGCCACTTTCTTTATTCAAAGCTGAAAACTGAAACCAACTAAAAGCTGCAGTTTGTTGGATCTAAAAGTGGTAGAATCCTCTAAGTCCTCTACTTCATGATGGCAACAGAAATGGATACATTGACCACCTGATATTTTCAAAGATAAATAGTTACGTGACTTATTCTAATTGTAAAGATACTTCATAGATTTTTTATAATTGACATCCAATAAGTAAAGACAATTATTACCCTTAGTGGTGTATATTGGCAAGAATCTGATGATACAATATATATTACAATGCTGGGGAGATGATGCAATATATATTACAATACTGGGGAGATGATGCAATATATATTACAAAACTGAGGAGATGATGCAATATATATTACAATACTGGGGAGACAATACGATATATATTACAATACTGGGGAGACGATACGATATATATCACAAAACTGGGGAGACGATATGATATATATCACAATACAGGGGAGACGATACGATACAGGGGACACGATACAATATATTTCGCAATACAGGGGAGATGCTACATTATATCGTGATACTTAAAGCCAGATATGTGCAATTTTAAGACTTAAGTCAATTGGAAAACTCGGGCCAGACATTTCCAAGACACGTCCAGTGTTATCGCGAGATCTCGTTCTGCCAGAATAAAGGAGATAAAACTGCTGCCACTTAGTGGTTGAAGTTTGAATTGCACCACATAAAGAAATACAGTAAATGTCTACATGTAAATTCTCACCGAAAATCAATACACTGCTTTTAAGTATCGATTTAAATATCGAATCATAACACAAAATATTGTGATATTTCAGCGTATCAATATTTTCCTACATCTCTAATTATCATTAATTTTGGCCCATACCTAGAACAGTTTATAATTGATTCATGAGGTTGATAACCTTCTCAGGGTCTGGGTCAAGGTCCTGCCTCAAGTGGAGCAGTTTAAGTATCTCAGAGTCTTGTTCACAAGTGGAAGATGGATGGAGTGGGAGATTGATGGATGGATCCAGGCTGAGGGATTAGATTTCTTGGCTGGCCTGGGAACAGTCTGGAATACCACCAGAGGGGCTGATGAAAGTGGCTAGGGAGAGGATAGTATGGGCTTCCCGATCCCGTGACCTTGAGCCAGATTAGCAGAAGATGTAGCATTATTCTTTCAAGCTTTATTGTGAAAAGCACATCACACCGACAAAAGGAAGTAGGTTCATTTGCAACAATGTTCTGTCCTCATCTTTTCCTGTTTTCAGTCACACAGAATGCTCATTATTTTCAAACTTAACAAATTTCAGCAAATTAATCAGCCAGCTGGTCCTCCTTGTTGAACTAAACTATTTAATTGAAGATGGGATTAGATTTGGTGTGTTTGGACTGTAGGGGTACATTTATGTTTTTGTAACTAGAACAAGGGGGAATCTCTGAGAGCTAACGCTGCAGTAGCGGGTTCCAGCTGTCTTACCCTCCTGTCTTTGTGTTTGCTCATAGGTGACATCTTTGTGATTGAAAGCTTGGACTATGAGCTCTCTCATGAATACTACATCACCGTAGAGGCTACAGACGGTGGTTCTCCTCCGCTCAGCGACATCGCCACGGTGAACATCAACCTAACCGATGTCAACGACAACCGGCCGCTCTTCAGCCAGGACGTCTACACGACTGTCATCAGCGAGGACGCGGAGCTGGGGAAGACGGTGTTGGCGGTGAGGATGCTGTCTCCAGGGACATGTTTATATATTACACAGCAGATGTTGTGGTGGAAAATCCCAGAATTACTCTAAAAGCATATGAAAGGTTACACATCTCGTCTTTCTTTACTTCCCTGAAGCTAATCCCGTCTGCTCATCCACCTTCCTTCCCCTGCTCTCGACCCGTCTCCCCTCCTTCCCATTATTCACTGAACACTCTATCACATATCTGCACCTGTGGCAAACCACCATCTGGTGGAAAAGCTAAATTAGGGCCGCTGCTCTTCATGCTCACTGCGCCCCTGTTTCCCGTGCAGAATCTGACACACATGCTCAAACAGAATAATTAAAAAACATTTGACTCATTAAGCCTCCTATCCTATAGGTGTAGGATTTCCAACCACCTGAGCGTCACATTTTCACTACCTGTCCTATCTGTCTCTCCATTTAGCTGTGAATCTGATGTATCTGATTTGAAATTATCCATCAGAAAATTAGATTTTAGTGCGTGCTATTGTCTCATACTTGTAAATCCTCACTGTCTCCTAATTTCCCCAGAGGTTTCTGTCAGAATCTGACAGTTATTGGCTCTGAAGACGGCTCTTTTTGTGTGTTAGGAGGGTGGAAATGACAAGAGGGACGATACAACCCTCAATTACTTTCATCGTTGTTGAAACAGATATTACCTTTTTGATAACTTGATCAATTTGTCATTAAAGCAGTGTCCATATACAAATAAGAAAAGTTGCACGGAAGGTAAAATTATCTAATTTTGTCTGATTCTTTGAGTTAAAAAGGTGAATTTTGCTATTTTATTACAGAAAGACAAATAAATAGAATAATTTGATAGTTTTGCTTAATCAGTTATTAAAATAGCCGTCGGTTTATTTGATGGAGAAGGTAAATAGAGTTTTACGACTCTAAAATCTCACATCTGAAATAATTCTTCAAAGCAAATAATCGTTAAAAGTTCATTTTCATTGATTGACGGCTAAATTCTCAGGTGCACTGCAGGTGCAGATGTGGGTTTGTGTTAAAATCAGATTTCAGTTTAGATATTTTGAAATCTGTATTGGCTCAAGGGCAAGAAGAGGTTTATTCAGCTGCTTCAAATAGCTCACACAGCTCCCGAATCAATAAAACAGAAAGAATACCGTGTGAAATAACAGAGTTCTTATACTTTTGGCTGAGATTTAGGCACTCCTGTAGCTTCCAGCTGATCGTGGAGGAAGTGGATTTCTTTCAGCATACAGAAACAAAGTAGAAACTGCTTAATGATTGATTAATTGTGGTTTACTTTATTCTGAAGGTGATGGCCGAGGATTCTGACGGGCCCTCCAACAATCACGTCCGCTACGCCATCGTGGACGGTAACCAAGGCAGCCCCTTCACCCTCGATCCTCTCAGAGGGGAGCTCAAAATCGCTCGCCAGCTGGACAGAGAGCGAGTAAGAGAGATTATTGCGCTGACTGTCCACATTCGGTTTCATCCAGAGAGGAACTAATTGCAGTTTGTGCAAAATCCGATCAGGATCATGTCAGACCTAATAAGGAGGCTTGTTTAGTGCATTGTAGCTGCTTTTTGCTGATGTTTGGTGATTTCTGCTCTCCTTCAGACATCTGGGTACACTCTGGTGGTGGTCGCCTTGGACAACGGGACGCCCCCCCTCTCCAGCAGCGCCACGATCAACATCGACATCTCGGATGTCAACGATAACCCGCCTCTTTTCTCCCAGGCCAACTACAGCCTCATCATCCAGGTGAGGAGGGGCGGCTAGCGAAGATAGCTGATTAGAGAGAATAAGATAGATGGAGAGGAAGAAAGAGACGGGGGGTGCAGGAGGGATTGACGCAGACACAGAGAGGGATTAACAGGGAGGAATAATGGAAGGCTGTGAGACTAGAATATCAAGGAGCAAGGATGAAGCAGGAACAAAGGTAGGAGAAGAGGAGGGGAGAGACAGAGGGTGCATCTTAAGTGTAAGAATGCAGATCAGGGAGAGAGAGTTGAGTCTGCACGACGCTAACATGAAAAGTGATAAATGACCAAAAAGAAAAGTTGAAAATAAAATTTAAAGCATATGGGAGAAGATTGTGCCAGAACAGATGGATGTCACTGTTTCATCACTAAGGTGATGCCTTTTATGCCTTAAGCTGAAAGATTTTGTGGTCTCTACTGAAACCAGAAGCTAAAATAAATGATCGATGTGACTGTAGCTGATAGTAAACACAACTCAGCTGCTTCAGCATCCCGCCTTCGTCAGCATTCCCTATTAATGAAGACGTGAAATTAGTGATCGAGACCCTAAAGTCACACAAAATCACACATCAAAAGAGAAGGAGGATGTGTAATAACCATAAATCTTCCTAACAGCTGGATTTAGCCGTATTTATCACATCCTTGTCACGGGTGGTGGCGGGATGCGCCGCTTGAGTGGCAGGACGATTTCTAAATGCTGAAGCCTAAATCCCAGCTTATACGTAATCGCTTTAGATTTGATCAGTCGATGAAATTATTTAACTTTGGCTTAATTTTTTTAAACTTTATATTAAATGTGATCAGGATATATTACAAACAGTCAAAGTGCATCAGGACTAAACTTTGTTTGACGCCCTTACTGGTTGTATTGGACTCACCATTAAGGCTTGATCAAACACCAAATCCTCCTTAAATCAAAGCAAGGAGGAACACAGAGCTTACACGTACTGTACACACCCACAGGAAGATCAATAGTTGGGCTATTTTTACACTCGAGAATGAAACGAATGAGGACTTAAGAGATTCAACAGAGCGTACGATCTGAGCCACAAAAAGATTTATTCAATAAGAACATGAGGGTAAATACCAGTGTTGGGAGTGGCAGCCATCTTTCTTTTTGGCTGATTCATCAAACTTGTAGGTTGTTAGAAATGATCAGAGTTAAAAGTGAGAGACTAATGGATGGATGGATGGGTGACAGTGCTTTGGTCTTGGAATAACGTGAAATTTTATTTTAAAAATGATCTTAGTTGAAAACTGGCATGAAATTTGTCTTGTTTGTGTTTTTATCAGAGTTGGTCTAAATCTTTCCTGTTTTTTTTTTCAGTCAGATTAGTGCTCTTTTGCTTAAAGTCAGTAATTACAATTAGTGCTGTCATGAGATTAAAATTTTTCTGAGATTAATTAATTATGACCTGTAATTAATTAATCTAATTAATCTCTTTTTTAATCTCACCTACTAATGGCTGAGAAAATCCCTCATTTTGATGTATTTTTATTTAAATTCATTACATTATTGTGGTAGAATAAAAGATTAATATATAACAATAAAACTGGCTTTATAAAGTAATTTATTGTTTAACAGACTTCTAAACTTTCCTTTTACATCACCAAGGCAGAATAATACTGTGCTCTTTTGTCAGTCTCAAATAATTAGAAATTAAAAATAAAACATCAGGTCTATATAGAATAATCTAAGTTAACACATCAAGAAACACTTTTTTGAGCAATTCAAATAGTTGATCACAGAACTTGTTACTAAAACATTTATCTAAAATTAAAATAGACCTGTAAGTTACAGTGCTGTAAGTTAGCATATCAAAACTGACAGTTTATCACAAAATATTATGCTTTTTCACAAAATCTGACATGTGGTATGGCATGATAGTTAAATATAAATATAATTTCATAAAATATATAAAAATTTAAAATAAAAAATCCCAACAGGTAGGCTAGAAAAGTCCCAGTAAAGTTATAGATTAAAAATGAAATTAACGCGATTAAAAAATATAGTGCACTAAATGTGGCTGTGATTAATTAATCTCAATGAATCTCATAATTTGACACCCCTAGTTACAATCATAGTTTTGATGTTAGATGAATAATTAAGATTAATGTTAGTTTTGTGGCATTCCAGGTTGTACACTTTAAAGGGGACGTATTATGCATTCTCTTGTGCTGCCATGTGGATCTCTACTGCCTCTATAAACACTCGAAGCGTGAAAAAAAATGGTGGATCCATTTTATGTTATGTGTCTAAAACAAGCTGTTTCTTAAAGTCCCCGTTTGTGACATCACAAATGGGGAAATTAGAATAGAACCACCTCTCACGTGCAAGAGAGAGCTGCTGTTGGAGGGGCAGAGGCTCTACTCTGAGTCCCTTCTGGATATCAGAGCTTCTCAGCCTATAGCAGCCTGAGTGAGGGATAGGTGGGCGTGGCCAACTTCAGGTTGTTTCCTTAAAGTAGCAGTGAGGAAAATGGCTCATTCTGGAAGGTACTGAAACTCTCTGGAATAAAACTGCTGAAATCTCATTGTGTGAGAGGGATTTAGTACAAAGAAAATAAAACCATACTATATCATATATCATAGTATGTCCCCTTTAAAAGATGTTTAGAAGATCTGTGTTAGGATTCGGACCAAAGTCAGTCTAATTTCCAGAAAACAGATGTGAGTTTAACAAGTAGTTTTATCATTTCCAGATCCGTTTCAGAGGGTCATTCCTGCAGCAGAGCTCTGTTAGTGCATATTTGTATAACAGAGAACTAAACTTAAAGGGAGGGCTAACAGGTCCTCTCACCTCCTCTCGCCTCCTACAGGAGAATCGACCCAAAGACACGAACATTCTTCAGCTCACGATAAGTGATCGAGATGCTTCTCACAACGGCCCACCTTTCACCTTTACCATCGTGGACGGGAACGAGGGCGATGCGTTCCACATCGACCAGCAGGGAGCTCTTCTGACTGTGGGGGTGCTGAACAGGAAACACAAAGAACAGTACCTGCTTCAAGCGCAGGTGAGTCACAGAACCAAGAGGAGACAAGAGTCAAGAGGTTGCATTGATTTAACTGTCAAGCCACAGCTGTCTGCTGTTTGCCCTCCCTCTTCCTAGTTTTCATGTCTGTAACCAGTCGGAGTTCCTGTACGGATCTCCGTCCTCTAAAGCGTCCTGAAGTTTTCTTTAAGCACAGCTCGTGAGCTTCTCCACACGAGAAGAGCTGAAGCCGACGTACAGTAAAGCATCTGCTTCAGAGTGGATCACGTAGATTAAATAACAGACACCGGCTTTGATTTGGCTCGATCACGTGCCGCCTTGGTGGTAGGAGCGGGGAGGAAAACGTGTGGGCAGGAGGGACGTGGAACGTGTGATGTCGCTTTGCACAAGAGATTCACACTCAGATTTGAGTCATCCTTGTTGTTTTTTCCTGCTGAACCGAAGCCCATTCCTGTGAGAGTGCTTGTTGAGATGTTTGATCATGTAAATGTTCTGCTGTTGTGTTTTTCTGCGGTGTGCCTGCTCCGTGTGGATGCTACTCGCTGAGGGAGTGCTGCGAGATTGCCCTCTGCTGTTGGAAAAAGAGATGAAATGTTCTCCTCTCTCTGCCATCCAGGTGTCTGACAGTGGCAAGCCTCAGCTCTCCTCCACTGCCTTCATCAGCGTGCGTGTGATCGAAGAGAGCGTCTACCCTCCCGCGGTCCTCCCGCTGGACATTTTTGTCTCCATCGCTGGGGATGAATACCCTGGAGGTGTTTTAGGCAAGATCCACGCCACTGACCAAGACGTCTATGACATCCTCACCTACAGCCTGGCCCCGTCATCCTCACCCACGGACCAGGGCGGCGACTTGTTTTCAGTTTCAGCCTCTGATGGGAAAGTGATCGCCCTGCGGCCGCTCGACGTCGGCCACTACTCGCTCAACGTGACCGTGACCGACGGGCGCTTCACCACGCCCGCTGACGTTAACGTGCACATGCGCCAAGCGGCTCGCCAGGCCCTGGATAACTCCATCGCTGTGCGTTTTGCCAACATTGCTCCTGAGGAATTCATCGGGGACTACTGGCGGAACTTCCAGCGAGCGCTGAGAAACATCGCGGGGGTCCGGAGGAGTGAAGTTCAGTTGGTGAGCCTACAACCTTCAGAGCAGGGCGATCTGGATGTCCTGCTGACTCTGGAGAGATCTGGAAGTCCGTATCAGTCCCAGGAGGTGAGACCGGACAAAAAAATCAAACAAATCTGGCCAAAAGCAGCCAGTGTTTGAATCAATAAACGGTTTAACCAGCTTAATGCTTAAAATCAACACATTGTGGCTTTTCAGGTCAGATAATTGAGCTCATTGCAGCTTTTGCCTTGTTGTTTGATTTATGTCCAGGTTGTTTTCCGTAAGCTCAACTCCTCGGCCAGCGTGATCGAGGAGATGACGGGGGTTCGTATCGTGCGTGTGGTTCAGAAGCTGTGTGCAGGTCTGGACTGCCCGCTGCACTTCTGTGATGAGGTCATCTCCCTGGATAAAAGCGCCATGTCCACCTACAGCACGGCTCGCCTCAGCTTTGTCACCCCGCGACACCAGAGAGCCGCCACCTGCCAGTGTGAAGGTACTGCAATCAAACCTCACACACACACACACACCTTCATGTTACACCTTTCTTTCTTAATAAATGTTTTTTGGCTCACAGGTGGCAAATGTCCTGTGTTGAACAACTTGTGTGAAAACAGCCCGTGTCCGGAGGGCATGGACTGTGTGGCCGATCCCAGAGACACTGTGTACAGCTGTGTGTGTCCTGAGGGCAAAAAGAGCAAGTGCTCTGGTAAGAATCTTTCCTCCTCTCTGTGTTTTTACCGATACTAAATCAGACTCACGTCCTCTTTAATCCTAATTCTCGTCTGCTTTGCGGTGTCAGACGGCCACTCGCTGACTTTCAGCGGAAGTGGTTATGTGAAATATCGTCTAATGGAGAACGAGAACAAGGAGCTGATGAAACTGTCTCTGAGGCTCAGGACCTTCTCCAGCCACGCTACTGTCATGTACGCTAAAGGGACCGACTACAGCATCCTCGAGGTGTGTGTTACTTACAAGAAACCATCTTTTATATATCGCCTCTCAAGTGATATAAGGCTACAAACGGGCTTGTTTTGACTAGCTTCACAGGAGTTTCAACATGCATAAACAGTTTCTTTGCCGTCCATCATGGCGAAGGGGGCGGTCCCATGAGCGGCGTGACGTCACGTGCAAATAGCGCAGGTTTTTTCTTGTTAGTTTTCATAACATAAAGAGCTGATTCTAAGCAAGTAAAAAAAGAATTGATTTATTCAACCTCCTTGATAATTCTACACCACATCCCAGAATTTCCTGTTGCTCCCCAGCATGTCCATATCAGACTGAAGTAGCCCCCCCCCTTTCGAGGCCAGTGAGCCATCAAACCTGAAGGGTTCAAAAAGGCATTTGCAAACTCCTTTCACATGAGGGACTATGGGAATGTGCAAGGGAATGGGAAAGTTATTTTAGTGGCGAGGGAAACAGACAGCAGTTTTCCTCACATTCCTTTTTGAGTCAGTCTGGTCAAGACTAAAACCGTGACTGCATTAGCGCGGTTGTGATTAATAAACGGCCATATAAGGCTGCAGTCATTGTTTTAGATGGTTAAAAAGAGTATTTGTGCATCAAGTCTTTGTTCTTCTGAAAAATGTGACTTGTTGTGAAATTAGAAGAGCTGCTTGTTAATGACTGACTGTGTCAAAGTCTAATTTGTGATTTAATGAGTCAGTATGAGTAATCCTAATTTAATCTGATTATGAAACAAACAGAAAGTCTGATTTTCTTTGTTCTGACTGAAGCGTTTGTCTTTGATCCAGATCGTAAACGGTCGTCTGCAGTATAAGTTTGACTGCGGCAGCGGGCCGGGCCTGGTGTCCGTTCACAGCGCTCAGGTCAACGATGGGGAATGGCACTCCGTTTCCCTGGAAGTGGACGGCAACTACGCTAAACTGGTGCTGGATCGCGTGCACGCCGCTTCCGGCACAGCCCCCGGCACTCTGCGCACTCTCAACCTGGACAACACCATTTACTTTGCCGGCTACGTCCGTCAGCACGGCTCCCCTCGCCTCGGGCGCAGCCTGCCCATCTCCAACGGGTTTCGAGGCTGCATGGAGGCCATCGCGCTGAATGGTCAGGACCTGCCTCTTAACACCAGAGCCCGGCAGGCCCACGCCGCGCTGGAGGACATTGTGGACGTGGCTCCAGGCTGTGCCCTCTCACCTGCTGAGAGTTGTTCCAGCAACCCCTGCACCAACGGAGGAAGCTGCACCTCGCTGCCTAATGGAGGTGAGCTCTTTTCACTCGTTACCCGTTACTTTTACCCAGAACTGTCATGCATTTTATACAGAAGAGGTCATCTACTGTAATCCTTCTGTTTCTCTAATTTTTTTTATAATGCAACAACTTTTTTTGTGCAGTTTCACTAGAGACCGCTTTGAAAACAATTAGATTTCTGGTTTAATTTAATATTAGACCCACCAACAGTTCTAAAGCAGTATTACCTTTTTTCACCAGAAGGTTTTTGTAAATATTTCATAATTCTAATGATGTATAGCAGACGTTTTGCAAAGAATTTCTGCTATACATCATTAGAATTATGATTAGGTGTGTATTTTGGCAAGAATCTGGCGATACGAGATATCGCGATACTAAAAACCAGACGATATTTGCCGTTTTTAAGGCTGAATGTAGTTGGGAAACTCAGGCCAGATGCCTCCATGACACATCCAGTGTTATCGAGAGAACTCGTTCCATTAGAAAGAAGGCGGTAAAAACTACTGCCACCTAGCAGTAGGAGTTTGAATTGCAAATAAATAATACATTTGAGCATTTAAATTCTCAATAATAAATTGATAAACTGCTTTTAAATATCAGTTCAGTATCAAAATTCAAAATATCACAATATTTCAGTGTATCAATAATTTTCTTACATTCCTAGTTATGATTAAAGACCAAGTTCACTGATAAACTGTTTACTTGTTAATTCTGAAATATGATCAGTCACTCTGAGTTTAACATGCAGGCTAAATGTGAAAATAGTCTTCTGCCCCTATTTCCTGCATTAGCCGCCAATAGGAAATAGACAGGGACACGCTCGCATTAGAAAAGCCTGACAATAACACGTCATGATGTCAAGTTAGCATTTGTAGACTCACACATCTTGGCTCGCGACAGGGAAGGCTTAGCATCCAGGAGAGAGCAGAGCATGTCTCGGCTAGTAGAAGCTAACCGTTAGCATTAGCAACTCCACCACACAGCAGAACTTCTCCAGGCTTGAGTTATTTTTAGAGATACAACATCAATGTTGCAGAGTAAACAGAGTCAGTGGTAGAGTCATGCTGCTGTTAGCTCTCCTCTGCTGTGGCTAACTTCTAGTTCCTGAAACAGGAGCACCACAGAGATCCACTCACAGGGCTTCCATTTATACTAGAGACCCCTGAAAATGTGTTGAAAAAAACGAGTCAACTTGGTCTTTAAAAAGAAGTCAGCTCTGCTCCACTTCCTCATCGTCCTTCTGTGTGAACTTTTCAGGCTACTTCTGCAAGTGTGCTGCCTTATTCATGGGCACACACTGTGAGATCACCATAAGTCCTTGTGCCTCCAACCCCTGCCTGTACGGTGGCACCTGTGTTCCTCGGGCTAATGACTTCTACTGCCAGTGCAGAGGCCAGTACTCAGGACAAAGGTATCAGTCCTCTGCGTTATCTCCTTACATCTGTGCTGTTTCCGTTCATGTGTTTGATTAAGTGTTCTCTTTCTGAATGCAGGTGCCAGTTAGGTCCGTACTGCAGAGACAACCCCTGTAAAAACAGTGGCAAGTGCATCGACAGCCTGGACGGCCCAGTGTGTGAGTGTGAAGCAGGTTTCCAGGGAGACAGGTTTGTCCGTCTACGTTCTTTAGCTCCTAACTTTTTATTTACATCCTTTTTTACTGCAGCAGACCCCACTGAGTTTCATTCCTTTGTCCAGGTGTCTGAGTGACGTTGACGAGTGCATCAAGAACCCCTGCTCCAACGGGGGCAACTGCCAGAACACGTACGGCTCGTTTAAGTGCAACTGCTCTCTGGGTTACAGGGGGCACATGTGCGAGATCCCTGTCGAGGTTCCGAACGAATTTGTCTCCACCTCCTGGAACATCGGCTTGGAGGAGGTGGTCGGCATCGTGGTCTTCTTGACCAGCATCTTCATACTCGTCCTCCTCTTCATCCTCATTCGTAAGAGAGCCTGCCGCAGCAAGTCAAAGACCGATGACGACGACAAACACGCGGGGAGCTCGAGTGTTCCCCATTCCTTCCTCCAGAGACCTTACTTTGACTCCAAACTCAACAAAAACATCTATTCAGACATCCCTCCTCAGGTGCCTGTGCGGCCCATCTCCTATACTCCCAGCATTCCGAGCGACTCGCGGAACAACTTGGACAGAAACTCGTTCGAGGGCTCAACCATCCCAGAGCACCCGGAGTTCACTACCTTCAACCCGGATTCTGTGCACGGACACCGTAAGACGGTGGCGGTATGCAGCGTGGCGCCCAATCTCCCTCCTCCCCCACCATCCAACTCCGTGTCCGACAGCGACTCCATCCAGAAGCCAAACTGGGACTACGACTACGACAGTGAGTTCACTTCAAACTGGAATTTTTACTTTTAAGAAGCACCCTCTTGATTTTAGAGGCACAGATTGTTTGTGAACTTTTAAGATGTTTCATCAGGAACTCCTATAGCTGACCCTCAGGCAAATGGACCAGTAGCCTTCCACAAAAACAAAGAAATGATAAAAAAAAAGTATTTTAAAATGAGTCTTAAAGGATTTTTCCTTTCCACTGGTAGAAAAAAACACACAAACCATTTCAGTCTGTTAAATGTATGGAAGCTCATTTCTGCAGGGCGATAAAACATATTTACACCCTGTAAGTCGATATAATGGGACAGAGTCTGAAGATTAATGAATTACGTTCCGGCTGATTTGATTGTGGCCAGCCTAAGCGGAGCTCGTACCAGACGTGCTGCGATGCATTTCAAACGCGCCCCACAATTAGCTTCCTGCTGACTCTGCTGAAACTGCATGACTCTGCTGTTCTTTAAGGAAACTGCATCAAGCTGCACATTAAAGACAGGAACAGCAATGCCAGCAGGCCAGAACGGAAAAATATTAAAAAACATCAAATATGACATAGTGTGAATGTTTTTTTTAGGAGGTCTAGAAGCACAAGATGGTTAAACGAGTCATTAAATGAGCTGAGATTCAGAAGTATTATAGTTTGATCTGTGGCTGAATCCCAACCAGTAAAATCTTTGGGTTTGTTGTTATTTATAATAATTTTCCTCATCACTCATTAAATTCATTTGTAGGATTTTTCTTTAATCACTTTGTCTATAAAATCAGTTTTATGGAAAATTGGTGCCAAATTCCAAAGTTCCTTGGATAAAAATTCCTTCAAAGTTCAAATTAACACAAGTTTTGCACGTCTGCTGCTGTACAAATCCAGTGTTTTGCTAATCTATTTTGCCACGCTTGCCTCATTCTGTAGGGGTGCAATTTCCCCACATGTAAATGGGTTATTTTTTGTGCGTGTAAAGAAAATCCCTGCTAAGGTTGGGCGATTGGACGAATTAGTCAACCACTGGTGATTGGCCAAGCCCTTCGCTGACCGTTTCTTTCATGAGCCATATTTTTTCTATTCTCACATAAGGGACATTGCAATATTGCAAACTTCCATGTGAAATCAGCATATTTTTGCAACTCCTGTTCTATGCACGTAGATATTACACATCATTTGAAAATTACAATTCTTGTGATTCCAATAATGCCACGCCTCCAGCTGGCTCGGCACCGGTTGCCTTGGCAACTCACGAGCACATACGAAATTATACGGCTCACAGCTATTCACCTCCTCCAAACCTTCCCTTTCCTCCCTTTCTTCTGGTGAAGGAGGTGGATAATAGAAATCCTCTAGACTAGGATGCCGCTGTTTCTCTTTCTGAGCAGAGTGTGTGTGTGTGTGTGTGTGTGTGTGTGTGTGTGTGTGTGTGTGTGTGTGTGTGTGTGTGTGTGTGTGTGTGTGTGTGTGTGTGTGTGTACTCATCTATAAATCAAAGTGAGGACCATGATGAGCTTTTCACCTGTAAAACGAGGACCTTTAGTAGCAAAGTGAGGACATTTGCCCAGTCCTCACTTTGATGCAGTCTTACAGAGCTCATTAGTTTTACAGGTATGGTGTGAATTAAGTTTTAGTTAAGGTTAGGGTTAGGAATAGATCAGCATTGGTTATGGTTAGGGTTAGGGTATGGGTTAGGCATAATAAAGTCACAAAAATTAACAAAAATGAATGGAAGTCAATGGATGGTCCTCACTAAGATGGTTAGATGAGAATGCGTGTGTGTGTGTGTGGGCGCAGGGGTGCTGTCACTTGCTCTGTCAGTCCGAAAGGCAACGCCTCCTTTTGGCACATTTTTCAAACAGGAAGTGTGGGTGCACTAAGACTGGTAGGGGGTGACTTACTCTTTAGGAGTCCTTTTATTTTGCCTCTGAGACTTTTCTCTTGTCTCGTCTTTCATTCTGTCTCGTTTGTGTCTGACAGAGATGCAATAAAACACAAACTTGCTAATTGCTCACATCTTCTGCACCTATTAGGCATAATTGCACCAATACATAAATAGAGCTGTTTGATCTGTGGAGATGAAGCAGATCTTTGGTGCAAATGAGGTGCAAAAAAAAAAACAAAAACAAAAAAACAGGCACTGCACATTTAGGTGTATCTGGGCGTAAGTGGTTAAACTGTTGGACTCTTACCTGTGTGCATATTAGTGGAGAAGAGTTTATTACATTATACTCTGAACTCACCTCATTCTGTGATGCTGTAATTATGATTCAGCTAGCTGGACAGACATTTATTAGTGATTTAAACGTGGAAAAATGCACCCCCTAAAAAGAACTGACAGGAGAATTTTTTTGTTTTTAAGCTCTAATTTTGATGTATTTGATTGATTTGCAACTTGACACCCAGCTGTGCTTTTTGTTGCCAGCCAAAGTGGTGGACCTGGACCCCTGCCTGAACAAGAAGCCGGTGGAGGAAAGCGCCTGCCACCCCTACAACACCAGGGGCAGCATGTCAGAGGTCCACTCCCTCAGCTCCTTCCAGTCAGAGTCGTGTGACGACAATGGTACGCCTTCAGTCAGATCCTCCCAGGAGGAACTAATCTGACTGTGTTGGGTTGTTTTTATTGGTTGATTTAAATGCTAACTCTCTGAATTTGCACGTAGAGTTAGGATGGCCTTATTTGTGGCTGTGGGGGTCACGTGTCTTTTCTCTTTTTGTTTTTTCTTCGCTGCGGGGCTTCAGCTCCCATATGGATCAAATCAGTCCACAGATCCAGAACAAGGTTTTAAGTTGGGGGGGTTCCAGCCTGTAAGTCCTCAGTCACTGTCGATGCAGACGGAAGCAATCACAACCACCTGTACTGTGTAATTCTCCTGGGATTATTTATTCCGAAATGAAAAGCAAACGTTCCCAAGCCCGCTCTTTGTTCTGGCTTTCAAGTTTATACGAGCTCCGCTTCAAAAGAAGTTTGATGACTGTCTCCGAAAAGCCCTTTTCATTCTGTTTGAAAATCACCCTCGTCATCGTTTACTTTGTTTTGATTTAAAACATGCTTTCCTTTTTTGTTTTCTCTGTTCTTTTTCTCAAACTGTAGCTACAAATGGATGTTTAACACAAACATCAAAGAGCATTACACAAAGGTATAGACGCTTCATTCCCATTCTGCCTGTTCATTTCTCCCCTTTATGTCATTTTTAATTACCCTTCTGATAGTCCTGTCATCAAAACCTTCATCTGAAGACGTCCAAATTTTATAAAAAAAGACTAAAGCTTATTGTCTGTTAGTGGAACACACACACACACACACACGAGCTTTTGTGTGTGTCGGAATGTTGGTATCTCTGGGGAATTTCACCGATTCTTCCATCTGTGCCGTCAGTGGCGCCCTACAGCTCCTCAGTATGTTGTTGTGGTGTGTTATCCTGCACAAGCAAAACCAGACCCCCCCTTCATCTCCTCACCACACACACACACACACACACTGACACTGTCTTGTCCTCAGCCATTAAACCTAAAGCGTGTGCCTCTGAATCTGATCAGTGAGATTTGTGGGCCCGTGTTTCCATCACTCCCACCACATTTCCTTTTTTTTTTTTTTATAAACGACCTTTTTGACTAATGCTGGATCTCTTTGACCTCCACTCCCCCCTCCTCTGCCTCTCACAAGCCTCCATTGTGACAGTAATCCACTTTGTCACCTCTGTTGTTGACACGGTGGAAGGAGAAGGTACTCTTCTAGCTTCTGTCTGCTGCTCATGTTGTGTGGATGTCAAGCGTAGGTCGTAATGCTGCCATTATCTTAAACAACAGCTCTCACCTCCTTAGCTTTAGACTCAGCGGCTCAGAAAAGAAAAGTTCAGAGTTAAAAAGCAGCTTTTTCCTGCTGCCTTCAAGCTCCTGATTGTTTCCAGCTTCTGATCGGACACCAGCTGTTTAAGAAAATGGCAAAGCTGTTGTGCATTCGTTCATTTACCCGTCTTCCATACGTGTTTCATTGCCCTCATCAGATTGTTTCTTCTTCTTAGATTGTTAACGACTTGTTCTTTCTCTCTCTCTCCTCCATCTTGCCTCGTGTAAAGAGTCTTTTTTGGCTCATGATCTCAAGAACCCAAGAGGTGACTTTTTATGTCTGTTTTGTCTGCTGGTCCCAGGTGCACCCCCCAATCCCAACCCCCGTCTTCGTAAATTTTAACCACTAACTCCGAAAGGCTTGATCAAAAAATAAAATGCTGCAGAGTTGTCTATTTCTGAGGTCCCCAAAAAACGTCTTTGCATGGTTTCAAATCTGCAGTGACTTAACTGTGTGGGATGGAAGATATTTGATAACTAACGCCTCAGTTTTATTTGTTTTTTTTTACATTTTTTTACAGTTACATTTGAAAACTCTTAGATGTGAGGTTTAAAATGATAGTTTGATATAGATGCTCTGCTTCTGGGCTCTGATTATGTAGCTGCGTTTTTTCCCATTCACTGTTTAGTTTAACAAAACCGTGCTTGTCTGTGCGACACGCAGTTTTAGAGAAAAACAACAAACTGCTGTGAGAGAACCGTGAGTAAGTAACGTTTATATATATGGCACCTATCACAGAAAATGAATCACAAGAGTGCTTCACACAGAAAATTACGTCAAAATTAAAGACAAAAAAAAAACACCAAAAAAGAATAAAATATTGTTAAAAACAAACACAAAAAAGGTCTTTAATCAAATGAAAAAACAAAAGATTTAAGCAAAAGTGATTTTAAATAACAGCCAAAGCCTAGTTTCTACGTCTCAGTCTGCAGAGATGTGCAGCGCCATTATCTGTCATCACAAGGACTTATAGACAGGCACGCAAATTTTTAAAGGTCAACTTCACTGAAAAACATTTTTTTAATTATTATTTCTGATTATAATCGGTCACTCTGAGTTTTTCATGCAGGCTGAACATGAAAATAGTCTCCTACACCTATCTCCTGCATTAGCTTTTGATAGAAAACAGACGGTGAAACTCTAGGATTAGAAAAGCCTGACAGATCTACGTCACACTGTCACTTAACATTCATGGACTGTTCCATCTAGACTCACGACGGGGAAGGCTGTTGTTGGTTTAGCATCCAGGAAACAGCAGAGAACGTCTCGGCTAGTAGAAGCTAACCGTTAGCATTAGCAACTCCACCACACAGCAGAACTCCTCCAGGCTTGTGTTATTAGTGGAGATAAAACATCTACATTGTAAGGTAAACGGAGCCAGTGGTAGAGTCACGTTGCTGTTAGCCAATCAGAGGCAAGATGTCCAAATATCAGGAAATAAAACTCCAAGTCCTTCCATCCAAAGCTACTTTCTCCTCCAGCTGACTTCTTCGTCCTCTAACAGGCGCTCTGGAGCTTTTTACACAAAAGTACTCGTCACCAATAGCTGCTCTACATTCATGTGTCATTTTCTGTCTGAATGAAGTGTAAAAGGATCTGAGAGACCGACTCCTGACTTCAGTAAGTTGGGACGGTCGTTATCCAACCCTAGACTAAAAGTCTTTTAAAAGCTGTAATGAAGATGCACTTTAGGTGTGAAAAACTTCTAACCCAAGCTAATAACTGCTATGGCACTGAAGCTCTTTTCAGTTTTTTTGTGCTTGTTTTTTATATAAATTGCTGAGTCAGGATTGCCCAGCTGTGTATAAAATGAGTAATGGTAGTGTTTTGTGTTGGTGTGACTCCTGCATGACGCTATGATGATGTTTAGTGACCCTAACCCTAACCTGATCTTTCTGCAGCGCTCTAATCTGTGTGTTTGTGCTTCGGCTCGTCCAACAGGATATCACTGGGACACGTCTGATTGGATGCCAAGTGTTCAACTTCCTGAAATCCAGGAGTTTCCGCATTACGAGGTTGTTGATCCTCCCGCCCCTCAGTACAGCGACCCGAGCGCCATCGACACCGACTATTACCCCGGCGGCTTTGACATCGAAAGCGACTTTCCTCCGCCGCCAGAGGACTTCCCCGCCAACGACGACCTACCACCGCCGCCTCTGCCTGAGTACAGCGACACGCTGCGGTCTCTCAGCAGAGACTTGGACCAGCCCGGTCCGACCAGCTCCGGGGCGGCCCACCAGCGCCCGGCCTTGCCGCAGCTCTACAGCCTTAGCCAGTACCTGCCGCATCACTCCTACCCGAGAGACGGGGGCGACACGGAGGGCCAGGGCACCTCCTCCACCTCTGCTACAGTCACCCCTGCCTCCACCATGGGTAACGGCGCTTACAGGGGGGGCTTCGCTTTAGGTTGTAGTCGGGACTTCGACTCCTCGGCTCTGGACAACATGTCCATGTCCCTGTACACATCCACAGCCTCCTGCTCGGACATGTCAGCCTGCTGCGAGGAGTCTGAGGTCATGATAAGCGACTACGAGAGTGGTGACGAACAGCTGAACATCCCAATGCTGAGCTCCCAGCAGCACACTGAAGTCTGACACTGGATCCAAACAAAAGTGCCTGAACCCGCAGCTACACCTCATGGTAGCCCTCATCACCAACACTAAACACACACAGTTTGTGGACACACACATGGTTCAAGAGCAGTACAGGAGGTCTTCTGTAGCGTAGATCAGCTCCTGACGCTTTCATTTGGTGTTACTGTTGAGTTAAAGGGGACATATTATGCTTTTCTTAGTCAGAAACTCAATGCTGGAATATCGTATCAGAACAGATAAAAGCTGAACTCTTCAAGACAAAAGTTAGATTTTAAAGTTTCAGACACACAAGCTTTGGTTTTAAAACATCTATTTTTTTAAAGTAGCATTTTTTTATTTAATTAAGCACAAAAACGGAAACATAACAAAAGTAGTCGAGCTTAAACGGAGCATAATACGTCCCCCTGTGAGTGACTCAGAAAAATGGCGTCATGACAAAAAAAATCATGCCAATATTTTGTTTCTATAAAAATAAAACCAAGCAAAATGTTTTTTATACAAATCCTTGTTTTCGATGTAAATTTCTGTGTACAGTTTTGATTTGAAAGTTGACTAGGTTTTGTAGATATTTTATGCTTTTATTTTCAATGAAAAATGAGTCCGATGGTGTGTTATCAGCCATTCTTGTGCTTTCATTCACCAAGAAAAATAAAATCAAAATAAAGAGAGGAGCGTGGCTTTTCTGAACACAATGTACTCGTTAAAAGTTTATTGTCTCTTGCTCATTTCAAAGTGGGTCTTCAAAGAACGACTGCATATTCTCGTGTTTTGTTTTTTATTTGTTTGTTTGTACATTTTGACTTTGGAGCGTCTTTATTTTTCCACCAAGATAATGGGACCCAGTATATTTATAGTGCCGAGTTCTTCATAGACACGGGACGTTTTCATGTGTCTGTGCGTGTCGGAGCAGTGCTATGGTCTTGTTAAGGTTTTTATTGAATACTGCCACAAGCTCACGCTTTCCTATTGGCAATAAATTATTCCTAAAAAATACCACAGAGGTCTTTGTGTTTTCATTTGTTCTGTTTGTTTTGCTGATTGTTATGAATGGAATTCATTTGACTTCAAAGCGTTTCAGCTATAGTAGAACTAGGGAAACCTTTCATCTGTTTTATTCAAGAATAAAAACCATTTTACTCAAATTAAAACTAAAATAATAGAAACTTGAAAAAATACCATCACGATATTTTCATATCAGTCGATACCGACATATATCAAGATAATAAAAACAAATCACGATTTTTGTTCATTTTGAATGTTTACTAAATCGTTTTATAAACTTTAAGCTAGAGCTTTAACATTGATCTCAGTGATTGTTGAGTTACAAACTTGACCAGTTTCATATTTGACACCACTCTGCAGCCCTCTGCTGGCCAGATACGGCACTTAACAGTTTTGTGGAGCGGGTAGGTGTTCCAGGGGGAGCTCTTATACCTGCATTACAGCTGTTAGCTGTTTTCTGTGCAGTTAGCTTTTTCAGTTTGCTGATCGTCAATAAAAAGCACAAGAAGAAGAAAAAAGAAGTTTGCTTTTCTGTTGGCATCATGGCGGAGCCTGGAGGCGACACAAAGAACTAAAACCAGAGCAAACATCGGCTACACTAGTCTGAGGAAGCTGAAAAAGGCTATGAAATCACAGGCTGATGGTGACCTGGCTTTGTTGCTACTGGACTTGTAAGTAATAATATTGTTTGTCCAACAGAGTGGATCTTTTTGATTTGTGGCTTTTTTAGTAAGACTTGGCTCATGGTAGTTAGCTTATAGACCTTTTTCACAAAAACCGGAAGTGCACGATCGTTGGGAAAACTCCTTCCTAACTAGGTCAGATTTCAGTCAGCATGGATCGTGTCTGCACTAAAAACCTTTTACATTTAAAATATATATCAATTTTTAAATAGGTCGCAGAAGACCACAAAACACACAGCAATATGACACTGGAACGCAGAGCTGCTACCTATGAAAAATAAATAAATTACAGCGATATTACATTACAACATGATAATCTTATTGTTCTAACAATATAATTTTCACGTTCTTAGAATAAAAATGTCTCTTTGAAGCAATATAATATGTTCTAACAACATACACATGCATAATATTGAATATATAATATAAAATGTATGATAATTATATTGTACAACTGTGATAAACGTCTATGAACGTGAAATTTATATTGTTTGAACAATAAACTGTTAACGTGGCATCGCGTTAATTTTATTTTGCGTGGGTGGCAGCTCTAAACTATGAGTTCAGCATCATTTACTTGTCATGAACACATAAAAGAACTTACAATTAAAGCAGAGTTAGCTTTGGAGAACTTACCTGCGGGGGCTAACGTAGCATCATCATGGTCCAGCCTTGTCGCCTACTTTGCCTTTTCTAGCTCCTGGCTCTCCAATTCCTGTGCTGCACAAACTACCGTTTGTGTTACCGAACATGTAGACTCCTGGGGTGAAGTTATTCCAGGAGAATAGACATGGTACCGCATCTGAGTTAAGACGGCTAACACTTAGCCCCAGCACGTAAACATAGCCGTGAAGTGTCTGCTGCAGACGTAAGCATTTCCCCTTTAATTAACAAAATTGAGCCTCTCCTCACGCGTGATCGCCCTTAGATAGTTTTGTCTTACATCGGTAGATGTTGGAAACGAATGGAAATGGAGATAGGGCTGCTTCAGAGCATGAGAAAAACAGACTGATCCCCATAAGAAACGCTGCAATAATTCTTGTTTTCCGCTGCAATGACGTATTTCCGGTTTAAAAACCCCGGAAGCGTGAAAAAGGTCTATTGTTAGCACCATATATATCATATATATCACTAGATGCCTTATCCGCGCTGTTCGTCGATTGGACGACCGTCCCTATGTGGCGGCCATCTTACCTCGGACAGCTTCCCCCTTTCGTAACATTGGTGTCAATGGTGAATGTACTATTTAAATAACTCTAACTTGCTCAATTTTGGTTTGTTATAAACGCCAGAGATGTGGCTGTAAAATATGACGGATTTGGCCCGTTAATTTAAAAATGTTAAAGTATGTCATATCAAGCCTATGTGCTATAAGGTTTGTAATAATGCAACCCGCTTGTAAATCCGTTAATATTTAATCGAGTTAAGAGTGTTTTTGTTTAAGGTGTTCGCTCACCTTCCATCTGCTACCATTGAGAACGGAACGTAAGCTGTCCGAGGTAAGATGGCCGCCGTGTAGGGACGCTGTCTACTTCCAGTTAAAGCATCTAGTGATGTATATGATATCTATGGTTAGCACTAGCTACAGCAGGCTGCTGCAGGGTTGTTTACAGTAGTTGTAATTCCACTTTCAGCCAGTAGGGCAGGCGAGCAGGAAACTACTCTGTGTTACTTTAAATAACCATGTGGGATAAATAAAAGGTTATTTTAAAAGAATCAGTGATAAGGTTCATAAAAGCACAATCTCTATTAATGTGCATGTTTATCGGTTTAATTAGTTATCAGGATTGAAGGTATATTGATATTTGAACGTTTTTCTTCCTGTTCCTACTGTGAAGGCGTTTTTTCAGTTTTATCCACAGATATCCACAGAGCCTAATTTGTTTTTATGAGGAAAGAAATTCATAAAAGTGGAAAAGTGGTTCAGGGAGCATGAGACATCATTTTCACACATGGATTGGCCACCACAGAGTCCAGACCTGAACCCCATTGAGAATCTTTGGGATGTGCTGGAGAAGGCTTTGTGCAGCGGTCAGACTCTACCATCATCAATGCAAGATCTTGGTGACACATTAATGCAACACTGGATGGAAATAAATCTGGTGACGTTGCAGAAGCTTATCGAAACAATGACACAGTGAATGTTTGCTGTAATCAAAGCTAAAGGCGGTCCAACGGAATATTAGAGCGTGTGACCTTTATTTTGGTGATGACTTTTTTTTTTTTTTGCCAGGTAGTGTATGGACAAAAACTATATACTTACGTACACCCTCATATCATAAACTTGCATAAGACCTTTTATATGACCTTTCATTTTATTTTACTTGAGCTTTAAATCTATTTTACAGAGTTTTCTCTCAGAGTTACTGGAATACTATTCATCTTGGACAGATGAGACTGTCTAACTAAAGGTGGTGCCTCGCGTAATCAGTTATCTTGATATTTGATAAATTCCTTGAGTGGTGGAGGAGCGTGAGCGTGTCAAACCTTACTGTGTGTATCAGACTGATGATCATCTGAAAGGCCAGTAATCTCTTTTTCTGAAACATGGCAATAATGATGGTTTAGTGGGGTTTTTTTGAGTATTTTTAAAACCTTTTTGTAAAGATTTTCCATAACTCAAAAATAAATATAGCACATGCAAAGTTTTACTTTTTTCTCTTAGCTGGAGGTTAATTAATTATTTCACCGGCTGAATGAGACACGTCTCACACAACGAGACACTGACAGAGGAAGATTCATCCCAGACCCTGGCAGGCGTTGGTAATTGCTTGCAGCTACCCATGAGCTCCTTAATCTCATGCTTGATAGATTAAATTAACTCTGGAAAAGGCATCAGGTGTTTTTGTTTTACTCTCAGTGAATACCATATTGTATTTACTGCATTATTCGGATGGAATCAGAAAAACTAAAAAGAGGCATTCAAGCTTCACCCACTTATAGCTGTGAGGATGCAGTACTCCCTTATGACCACAAGATGGCAGCATATGCAAGCTAGAGGGAGCTGTTGATAAGAGGGAAGTCCACAGTAGAAGACAGAGTCAAAGAAATCACTGTGTTGCTCCTTTATAAAGAAACAAGAAGGAAGAAAATGATCAACGAATCAGGACAGAAGCCCATCCTCTGCATCTGTGGAGTTTTACAAGCCCATCATAAGACAGATTTATGCAGTGAAACATCACATTTCTGTGTTTTATTTACATTTCCTGATAGTCTGAGCTTCTCAGGGAGCTGAGGCCGGAGCAGCAGGTCAGCAGCAGAGCTCTGCCCCTGGAGCTGATAAGGTTAAGCCAGTTTTTCCTGAACTCAACTTTCTAATCAGCAACCCAGAGCCTCGGCTGAAGAAAAAAAAATCTGCTTCCTGCAAAAATTAAGTCACCTCCCCATAGAACCGCCATGTAAAATCTCACAAAAACATCAAAATGTTAGCCCAAACAGTGGGTAACATCAAATTAGCATTTTCTGACAGCAAGACAAGTTCCTCTGTTTCACCTATAAATATCCTCCCTGTTTGCACAGTAGATGCACGCAAATCCAGGCTCCTACGTGCATTCTGCAAATATCAAATACCCTCAGAGATCGACTGGAATTAAGCACAAGTGTCTGAGAGGTCTGAGATTGGTGGAAAGAGGTGATTAACGGGAGGCTGGAGTGTTATTTAAACACTTCTACACAACACAGAGAGTCTGGAGGGGGAATAAAAGCACAATTGACCTCTTGAAAATCTGCCCAGTCATTCATGAGAAATGATGTTGAAAACCCCCCTCAGACATGTCTGATCTATCCCAAAAAGATTATTAACGCTGACCCTACAGAGCTTTTGAATTCTCCAGCCAGCAACGAATCGAGCCAGACAGGAACGTGAAATAGCAGCAAACACCGTCCACTAATCCCCGCTGCCAGCCTGGGAGCCTCTCATAGCTTTAGCTCTGTCTGAAATAACTTCACTCCTCAGTTTGGTTTCCTCGTTTCACTTAAAGACTACAGCAGTTTACTCTGTGTTCTGTAGCAGAAATGAGGCAAAAAGGAACTTTTCACAGAGCACGAATCCAACGCTGCATGCTTTTTCAGCCTGTCAAATTTTCCAGCTAATTTTGACAGATAGCTGATAAACAGGTTTATGACCATCCGACCTGATCCGTTGAGGAAAAGAGGCATTTGTTTGTTACTGTGATGATTTTAAATAACAGGATAGGACAGAATTACAAGAAAATGCACACATTGTCACTCTGAATTGTTTTGAATTGCTAGGGTCATTTTGTGGGAAGTGTTTTATCTATGGAGAGGTCAGGTGGGACATATGATGTAATTTCATAGCCTAGAAATCTAGACAGACAGTAGCAGAAGCAAAATGAGTTTGGTCTAGCCACGCCTCAGCAGGCCCGAACAGTCTGTGTCTTGCCAGTCGCAGCGCTTTATGTGTTTGGCGGGCCAATCACAGAGCTCTATCTGTTTGGCGGGCCAATCACAGCACTCTGTTTGGCGGGCCAATCGCAGAGCTCTATCTGTTTGGTGGGCCAATCACAGAGCTCTATCTGTTTGGCGGGCCAATCACAGCACTCTGTTTGGCGGGCCAATCGCAGAGCTCTATCTGTTTGGAGGGCCAATCACAGAGCTCTATCTGTTTGGAGGGCCAATCACAGAGCTCTATCTGTTTGGCGGGCCAGTTGCAGAGCTCTATCTATTTGGAGGGCCAATCACAGCACTCTGTTTGGCGGGCCAATTGCAGAGCTCTATCTGTTTGGAGGGCCAATCACAGAGCTCTATCTGTTTGGAGGGCCAATCACAGAGCTCTATCTGTTTGGCGGGCCAGTTGCAGAGCTCCATCTATTTGGAGGGCCAATCACAGAGCTCTATCTGTTTGGAGGGCCAATCACAGAGCTCTATCTGTTTGGAGGGCCAATCACAGAGCTCTATCTAGCCTGTAAAGACTAAGGTTTGTCTTGCAAATTTAGTTTAACTAGTAGTTTAAAATTCCAGCAACACAAGAGGAAGACCCCACGACTCATGCAAGAAAATTGAGAACTCTTTTAGAAGTTCTGAGGCATTTTAGGAACTCATTCATGAATGGTCAGTTTCTCCCTTGGAGTTTCAAAATAAAAGTTTAAAAATAAAACCCTAAAAACTTTCAATAATTTGTTTTAAACTTTTTTCAGATTTTGATGCAGACATTTAATATAATTTATCGCACAGTATGACTATCGATGATATCTTGCATCACAGGATACTTTCATAGTTTTTACTTTCATATAGTTTTTATTGTCTTCTTATCTTGTTTTAGTCAAATCGGACCATTTTTATGTTACTGCTTTTAACCCTACCTGCCTTATTTTATCTGTATTTTCTTGCCTGTTCTTATTCTCCTTCATAATGAACCAGACCATACAACTGAAGGTTGAAACAATGTTGTTTCACATAAATATATGAAACAAGAAACACATCTTTCCTGCAAGTGTTTATTACAGAAGAATCATACTTTTTATGCTACTTTTGGTATTCAAATTCAGTTTTTAGATTTATGATGTTTACAGAGAAGCATCAATATAAAAAAACTGTAAAGATGAACACATGGCAGAACAAAATTACATGAGAGAGACTTTTCCCACTGATAATGAAGGAAGAAAGGAAATCTGGACAAGCATTTACCTGAGAGAGCTGAATATAAGCAAGCAGTTTAGGATAGATTTGGAAAGTTGAAATGAAAGTAGCATCAGAGTTTTAGAAGTTTTTATAGATCTTTATGAAAGTTACTGGAGAAATCATAAAACCAATCATGGGTTTATTATTTAAATACAAAAAAATACCACTTTTCATAAAAAAATGATAAAAAACCACATTCAGAGGGTGGGGGTTTATTAAATGAGCTCCACAGCAAACACAAATACCTGCCTCCATTCATGCCAAACGCAGTCAGAGTGCTGGTATGCGTAGAGTGATGCAGTGCACTGTGGGAAAAAAGCTTGTGTGTGAATTTGCGTGAGAGGCAGAGGCACATGCAGAGACCACTGACCCCAATAATCCTCTTCCTCCCAGCATACACATCATTTTTTTTCAGTCCTGGGTGGAGCTCTGCAGTTGTCATGGCGACCAGCTTAGTGGATGGAGGAGGAGGAGGAACAGAGGCAGATAAAAGCAAACACTCTGGTTTCTCTGTGGGATGTTGTGATGACCAGTGAAGCGGCAGAGACATGCCGAGCCTGTGTCGAGACCGCACTCATTACATTACTTCTGTCTCCACTTGTTCATTTTGCTGACAGCTCGCTCAGATGAACTACATACAGGAGGGTGTCAGCGTGTGAGCATGTTGGGGTGGGGGTGGGGGGTTCGACTCGCCTCCTCTCCTCGGTATCACTGGCCGACAAAACTGACAGCAGCTCTCATTTGTACAGTCTGATAAACGTGCCCCTGTTCTCAGATTTCCTTCATAAACCAAATATAAACACATCATTCAGGCAGAAGTTCACACCTATTCCTCTTCTACTTTCATCATTTAAAAACTGAGGCGTTGCTAAATACAAAAGTTTGTTTTTTCATGGTTTGTTTCTGATGTTGAGGGGAGACTCGAGACTAACGTTAATGGGGGCCAGGATGGATCTGTTAGAGGGAAATTTGTAAGAAGACATTACAAATGTTGCCTTTAATTAGTTGAAATTTTAGTGTGTAATTACAACAATGTAATAACAGCAATTCAGTTACAGTTGCTTTAGAGACTACGTTTTTTCAGGAAGTTTCAAAATATTTTGCAAAAAAATAAACTTTGGTATCCGAGTTATCCGTCTCAGTGGCAACATGAAAATATTTGCCTCAGCATCTCTTTTCTATTTCAGATAAATGCATTCACATCTTACTATAAGCTAAATTATCACAAAAAAAACAGTACTTATTTATACCTCTGCAGGGGGGAGGCCACAGGGTGGTTCTGGCCCACCCTGAACTCCCCCTAGGACTGCCTCTGCTGATGTTCTTATGAACTCTTTATAGTTCTGGATGAAAACACATTTGATGAAAAAAAAATTTGCTTAAATGACAAAATCAGAACAGAAAGTCTATTTTTCATGTATATTTACATTTTCACTGTTAAAACTGTAAATATCAGCATTAAATGCTAAAGCACGTGATGCTTCTCTTGTTCTTTTGCAATAATGTTTTAAAACCACATCAGTCAAAAAGAAAGTTGGTGCTTTAGATGAAGCTGGTTTTGTTAGCACAAATAATGTTGCAGGACATAAACACACATAAGCGCTGTATTTGTTTTTTAAACAAATAAACTCTTATATTTGATTATTTATGGGATAATAATTATTAATGGGTGCAATTGCATGGGTATTCTCTCAAAACAAAATCATATTATTTAGGGGAAAAGCTCATGAAGTCACATGGTTTAGATATTTGACTCCTTACAAGTCTGGTCACAGGATAGAAAACTGGAGGTGTTGTTGATTTTCTCTGCTAATGATGAGTAATTAGCAATAGGCTACTTTGGCTGCATGGAGACAGAAACAGTATGAAAAGGTTTAGTGGATTAATAACTTCCCTGTCAAAAATAGGTGTTTGAACAGCCTCAGTTTGGAGAGACAAATTAGTTCTGGACTGAACAGCTAGTCAAAAGAGTCAAAACCTTAAAGCTGCATTAAACAGTTTCTGGCTTCTCCGTCCTTCTGGCTAAAAGCAGAAGCTGTCGTAAACAACCCTGCAGCAGCCTGCTGTAGCTAACACCAACAACGAGCTAACGCTAACACGAGCCAACTGATTCTAAACAAGCCTCAAAGTAAAAAGATCCACACTGATTGACAAAAAATATCTTTACTTACAAGTCCAGTAGCAACAAAGCCTGCTTCAACTCTCTCAAACAAGCGTAGGCCGCACCAATGTTCACTCTGGTTTTAGCTCTTAGCTTTACCTCCTTAGTTTTACTTCCAGGGTCTGCCATGATGCCAACAAAAAAGGCTAAATAATTTTTCTCCTCCTCCTTCTTGTGCTTTTTATTAAGTGTCGTTTCTGGTCAGCAGAGTGCTGTACATGAAATTGTTTCTACCTCAAGAATCACTGAAACCCACGTTTAAAGGAATAGCTTAAAGTGTTGCTTTAATGGCTTGGTGCACACTTTAAACAACTGAGATCTTCAAATATTTCCTAGCAGTTCATGGAAACATAAACCTAAACATATTACAGTAATTATAATATTTCTGCAGCTGCAACTATCTGCTAGGGCATTGCAATCATTTAAATGTATGTTTAAGTTTCAGTCCTAACTGCAAACAATCATTTTGTCTTCCAAATGATGCTCACTTCTGCAGGCAACATTTCCTCAGAATGCCTTACTTTACAGTACTGGTTCTCATTATCGATACACAGACAGAAAATGACTCTTTTGAATCTGAAATGGACCGACTTCATCTAGGGCAACTGTTTTCCATCAGCCTCCGCCCATGTTTGAAACTTTCCTTTTTCTTTGTGCTGCTCTGGTGTTCTTCTATCTAAAAATATTCCTGGTTCAGGGTTGGAAGAGTAATGTATGTCCTCCTGCTCCTTACTGTCCTCTTTTCCCTTATACCCTCCTCCTCTTGGGAAAGACACAATTAGTGTTGACATTAAGGGCACAAGTTAGGTCCAAATTCATTGGATTTTGTCTCAAAAACGGGTCGAGCTCAAAGGATTTGAGTTCATGCTTACTAAATGTGACTGTGAGTCCCAGCTTACCTGTGTGGCAGGTACACAGTTAGATTATGTATGTTTTAATTTAAGGAGTGGACACATAACTTTAATGCAACTCATCCTTTTTGACTGTTGGAAGAATCAGCTTTAACGTTCGTGTGCAATCAGGAATAACTGTGTGTTTGCGTTATGATCTAATCTAATTCTGTACAAAAATGTTTATTTTTATACAGCATTTATCTTGTTATAGACGTGCAACAGTGGAGGAAAGTGAGTGATACACAGCTGCTGTCTGGCAACTAAAGGTAGGCCAATTACCGTCGGCTGGGAACGAGCACACAGGCAACTTTGGCCCCCGGTGGAAAAGTACGTTGTTATAATAGTTTCCAAATAAAATAACAAATAAATACAGACTGCTTTGCTACAGACAGAGCTACTGTAGGCCAGGTGTTAACTCTGTATGTGCACTACTACCCATACTTTGTGTTCTAAATGTTTTGGCAGCTTTCCAGAATGGAGTTGCTGAAGGCAGCAGTGCAGCAGGTTCATACAGTCATCTCCTGTGTGGAGGAGCCGGGATCTCCAAATGCACAGAATGTGTGAAGAAACAAAAACAAGACCAGGAAGTGATGACTCACTGGGCAAAAGAACTACTTTTATGTACTGTACATGCCAACGGTGCTGCTTTTATTTATGGACATATAGGGAAATCTTTTCTCAACTGAAGTTGGTGTAGTTAAAATAGGCTCTTCTACAACAGAACAGAGGAAGAAATGAGCACATTTGTATTTTTTATAAACCCATGTGCATTCTATTTGCTCCTTTTCTGCAGCGCACCTGAGGGTGGGACTTGGAAGTAACAGATTAAGGAGTAAAGAACAGTGTTATAATCCAGCTCCTCCGAAGGAATCCCAATGCATTCTCAGGCCAGAGAAGATATTTAAAGGGGACGTGTTATGCAAAACTCAACTTTTGCATTCTTTTGTGCTGCCATGTGGGTCTCTACTGCCTCTATATACACTCCAAACGAAAAAAAAATCCATCCATTCGTTTTTCTTTTTTTGTCAGTGTCGGTTGTAGGGATTATGTGCCTAAAATTAGCTTTTTCAAAAAGTCTGTTTGTGACAACACAAACAGGGAAATTTGCAAAGAATCACTCCTAACCTAACTACAATGGAGAAGCAGCAGCTCTACTCCGACTCCCTCCCAGATATCGGAGCTTCTCAGCTTATAGCAGGCCTGGGGGGGGGGGGGGGGGGGGGGGGGGGGGGGGGGGGGGGGTGTGTCAGTAAAGTGACAGAGCCCTGAAACGGCTCATTCTGGAAGGTATTGAAAAAGTCAAGAATAAAACTGCTGAAATGTGAGAGGGATTTAGTGCAAAGAACTTCATAAACATGTTTTGTATCAACCATAGAACTATATTGTTAATAAAAGTTTATTATAACCTCCAAATCCTCCAGTGAAGACAGGGTTTCATCTCTTTTACACACCTCTAAAACCTGAGCCTGACCACCCTGGAGGAAGCTCATGTCAGCTGGTAACCAGAACCTCTTTCAGCCCAGATCTAAATCTCATGACCATCAGTGAGGATCAGAATGCAGACGGACCAGTAAATCAAGAGCTTCACCTTTTCCTTTCAACTCCTTCACCACAAAGTTTTATTTCCATTTTCCAATCCTACATTGCTTTTTATGCTGCAGTGTTGAACCCAATTTATTCAAATCACATGGAACTCTACAGCACAATAAATCAACCCCAAGAATGAAATAAAAAGTCATAACAGAACTGGACACTAGAGCTGCTGTCAAATCAAACTTTGTAACAAAGTCCACGTTAGAAGTTGGGCTGTATCTTAATCTGGATGCTCTAAAGAGAAGTGAATAACACCACCGCTGTTGGAGCTAGACGCTTTGCTGTTTCCACAAAGATGTCCAAAGACCACTGTAATTACTCAAAACAGTTTCTGTTGTTTTGTTTTTGTTTGTCTTCTCTTTCATTTCTTTGCTTTTAGGTGTTTTAATGTTCCTGAAGACATTTGTTCAGTGATGCAAAAAAGGCTCACCTACAGTATAAAACTGAGAAATGACTGAGAACAGATTATTGTGTCAGTTCACAATTAAACCATACGTCTAAGCTGGTAGTAAAATAATTACGCAGTAATAAAACCACTGAGATGGATAACGGTGGAGTTTTAAAAGTCTTGGGATCATTAGTCGATCCTTTTAAAGGAGTCATCACCTATAATACCGTGGATATCTACATCCTATTATAGTCTTTTAGGCCATTAAAATAAATTGTATTGGAAAAAAAAATTAAAAAGGTGCTGTTCTGACCCTTTTTTGTAAAGGACGTATTTTCTCGTGAGATCACACGCATTATTTCGGCTGTGTCGTACGGTCATTATAATAATGTATGTTTCTAACTCCAGCTATCTCAGTGTTTTCAGCAGTTCTGTACATGGAGCCCAACGTCCCAGCATTCATACACAGTAGATGATAAAAAAACGGTTTGATGGATAATAAACATGCAGCTTTTAAGTTTTATCAGGTCAAATCTCGTGATGTAAATTGAGAAAATAATGTATAGTTTCTTGGATTTGTAGCTGCAGTGTGTGTGTGTGTGTGTGTGTGTGTGTGGAGGTGTATTGGATTTACATTACTTGTCTCGCTCAATTACAGTCCCACAAGAGAACAGATTTATGCAACATTGACTCCATATAACACCAGGAACAGTAGACATAGACAAAAACGTTGTAGTTTTTCTGATATAAGCTTTTTTTTTTGCATCATCTTAGATTTGCAGCAGAGAAAAGCTGCTTGTGGTTCCACACTTTGATTCTGATTAACCGTGCACTCTGTGAGAACTCATGAAAAGGCTGCAGAAGCTGCTTTTGTGCATGAAAAGACGTCGACCCATTTATTTGGAACATCATTCACTAACAATAGGATAATAGCCGTGCTTTGTATAGATGTACCATGTTTTCTCTAATCATACTGGTGCCAGAGTCAGCCTCACAGAGAACACAAATTGTAACTGATTAGTTTATGATGCCTGTTTGTGATACCTAATAACAAAAATGAGAGAAAAATGTGATGCAGCCATGATTTTCAGTGGAACCTGCACTCAAAAAAAAGATTCTCGGCCCAAGTCTATATTTAACTAAAATTAATAAAATCACAACTGTTATTTATCAAAACGGTTGAACAAAAATCAAATCTACAACATGTGAACCTAAACTAAGCACGTTTAGTAAACCCCACCTATTCGAATTCCATTTTAGAACTTTTTAAAAATTTGCTAGGAGGCAGCAAATCAAACATAAGGAAACTGTGCACGCACACACACACACACACACACACACACACACACACACACACACACACGCACACACACACACACACACACACACACACACCACAATGCTTAAGACGCATCTTTTTGACCTGGCTTTTTTGCTTTTCTTTCTGCTATTTTATTTCTATTTTGTGTTCTATTGACTTTTGAATGTTCTGTTTTTACTATTGTTGTTTTTATATTTTTATGGTTTTTTAGCTTATTTTTCTTATAGCATGCCTTGTTTATGTATGAACAGCACTTTGGGTTGCGCGAGCAACAATAAGTGTGCTCTATAAATAAAGTTGACCTTGACAATAAATAAATAAATAATACATAAAATTTTGGCTCTAGTAATTACCAACAAATTTTTTTATGTAAGATTTAATATTTTATTATTATATAAATATAGTTATTTATTAAAAACATTAAACACAAAATCTTCAGTGTGTCATTTGGGCTGAAGAGGGAACAAAAAGGAAAATTTGCATGCGCCCTCCCCCTAAATAAATAAATAAATAAATAAATAAAATAAAATTCTGGCCCTATAAACAAAAACATTTTTTATGTAAGATTAGATATTTATAAAATCACAACTGTTATTTATTAAAAACGTTAAACACAAGTCAAATAATCATAAACCTAAGAACAGTTTACCTTAAAAGTGGATCTTCAATGACTATATATATATATCTATATATATATATATATATATATATATATATATATATATATATATATATATATATATATATATATATATATATATATATATATATATATATATATATATATAGGCCTATATATATATAAAAACTTACATGGAAAATTGACACGTAATTAAATCACATAAAGTCTGCTGTTTTGGCTGATCCTTTTTTTCAGTGAAAAAACTGAGAAATCAAGATTTAGGCTCGAAGTTGAGGAATCATGTAAAGCCTTGTGTGTTTGTGTGTTTGTGTTGGCTCACATTTGGCTTCCTTCCAGAAAGAGGTCTAACATGAATGATTCTTTAAAATAAGAATGAATGGGCTTCTGAAATAATGCGAGCGCACTAAGCCATGAATGAACGCGCGCTGGATAAATGAAAGGAAGTAGGACACAGCCAGCCGCTCGGGTGCTTTTGCGCATCGCAGCCACCAAGCGACAGTGTTTCTCCCTGGGAGTGAGAATCGCCCCTCTCTGGGTTTGTTTGATCACATGCTGCGAAGGTTTGAAGTGGCGGCTCCATGGCACACACACATGCGTACCGACAAAGTGAATGGCACGCGGGCGCAGGAGTGACTCCGAGGCGAGCAGAGCAGCGCAGAGGCTGGGTTACCAGAGCTGAGTAAAGAGGGAGAGAAACAGGGAGGAGGTGGTGGAGGAGGAGGTGGTGGCGGTAAGGGCGAATGGAAAAGGCACGCGAGGCAAGGATGAAACCAGGTTTTAGTTTCAACCCACCACCGTCCACTTTTTAGGACTCTCGCACGCAGAATTTGGCTCAGGTGGGACAAGTTCCGCACAATGTTTATAAATGGGTCTCACCTGAACAGCTCCGCAGACCCGACTGTGAGCCGCCCGCCGTGGGTCACCACCACTCTGGGCTGCTTCCTCATCTTCACCATCGTGGTGGACATCCTGGGAAACCTCCTGGTCATCTTCTCCGTGTATCGGAACAAGAAGCTCAGGAACGCAGGTGAGTGCTGCGCCGCACGTGCGCTGGAACGCGTGAAAAAGTACAGGGCGCTTGGAGAGGCGCGCGCGTAATAACTCATCCAGACTGGAAAACAAAGTGGAAACGTTAGAAGGAGATAAAATTGGCTTTTATAGACACACTTTTAACCCACCCGAATGTTTTTTAATCACCCAGACACTTATTTTTTACAAGTAATGAAAACAGTTTGTTTTCGTCTTAAAGGAGTTCAGCCAGAATGAAACTTGCGCTCGTGATTTAAAAGGCGTTTAGAGTTTTTATTTAACGGTCTATTAAAAAAGGGTCTGTGGCAATCTTTCTGGAAGCTGGACCTGGAAAGATTGGCACCAACTTTATGGAGTGTGCTTTTGAAGCTGATGAAATTTCACTCACCTCCTTCAAAGTTAAAAATGAAGAAGAGCGACGATGGAGATTACTGGCAGCCTGGAGGAACCCTCCTCAGGCTTCTCCTGCTCTGGTGCAGATTAAAGTCCTGCTGGAATTATAAGAAATTATCTAAAAAAATTAACTCGGATTGATAATTGAAAGTTTTGTTTTTTGTTTGAAGCGCACGCAAATGCCATTACGCATGGACGCAGCGCGTGCTCGGAGGACGGAGGTGGAAAAACGCTGATGTTTTATTAGTCGGAGGACAGACAGGACGCTGCTGAGAAAGCCCAAGAGGCTCCTGTCCAGCTCGGGGCTGCTCGCATTAACTGGCAGCAGCGCACATCCTGGTTGTCATCGTCTCAAACAAGCGGTTTGATCTGCTAAACGCACTCCTGACATTATCCGCGCACGTGCTGCACAAATGTTTGGGTCATAACGGATTTGCGTCATGAAATGGAGCCTTTGAGTGTGCGTTTTGAAAGATTGTTTACGTTTGCACACGGTCGTGATCGGAATCCAAGAACGTTGTGAAAGTGGAAAATAAAAGTTTGGATATTCATTTTTAGACCAATGCATAAAGACTGAGTTGTTTTTAACAGCTGCTTAAGGAGGTTTGGTTATGAACAATTCATTGATAAGTTTGGTCATTTATGATATTATTCACACAATTAATCATTGAGTCACAGAGTTGCAGGTTATGGTGATGTTATTACAACCAAAATCAATTCAAGTCCATAGACTTGCGTTCGTTTTTTAGGAAAATAAATGTAGCCTATTAAATGAAGATGTTGCAACATTCAGAACATTTATTTAGATGTTTGTTCTAAATTAAAAATATCTTCATGCACATTATTTTGACATAGATGTGTAAATACACACTCGCGCACACACGCACGCACGCACGCACGCACGCACGCACACACACACACACACACACACACACACACACACACACACACACACACACACACACACACACACACACACACACACACACACACACACACACACACACACACACACACACACACACACACACACACACACACACACACACACACACACACACACACACACCCCCACTAGCTCTGAATCTTAGTTCTTTGTGTGGGTGGGAGGTGGAAATAGAGGCAAGAAAATCTCAGTTCTTCATATCTGTAGTAGTGGAGTCCTCAGACTGATATGGGGTTTTATTGCCGATGCCAATTTGTAGAGGTCATGGTCAGCTGATGGCCAATATGTGCTGCTGATTTTTTTATTTCATGGCAGATATCCTGACGTTTTCCACCTTATCTACGTGCTAAAATGTCACTAATAGCAGTTGATGCACAACTTTTCTGAACATGAATCAGTTTTTGAACTCTGACTTTAACTAATTCTTGAATCTTAATTTTGTGCACTGCTCAGTGGTAAAATCAAACATTTAACAAATGAATAAATTGACATATTACAAAGTATAAATTAAAAAAATGTCAAGTCGACAATAATGGTTTAAAGCATTTGTTAAGCAGATGTTTTTCAGAAACGTAAATGTACATTAAAAAATTCTGCAGGACTTTCCGTAGTTGTGTCTGACTTTAAAGGAACACTAGTCAGTTTTGGCTTGTTTTTAGCACCCTCTAGTGTTCGTTGGTGAAACCGAAAGTCCCAACAGACGGACCGGCAACTGTGAAGTTGCAAGTGGAATATTCTGGCCACAGGGGGCGACTGGGGCTGGGTGGCCTTTCATTAACCCTGTAAAGGGTCATTTTAGCACATAATAGTTCAAGAAAATGATTTAAAAGTATTAAAAAGTTGCAAAGTGTCCCTTTAAATTGGCTCTACTAAAGAGGCATATCAGCCGATGCTGATGTAGACAAAAATTGCAAATACCCACTAAACAACATATCGGACTATCCCTATTCAAAACACATGAAAACGTCAACTTATTGCATTTTTAATGTGATCAGTCATTAGCCAAATGTGGAACCGACAGCATTGCTATAAAAGTAGAGAAAAGCTGCTGCAGAAGTCTGATGCCCAATCAGGGCGTGAGCTTTGAAACTGAACTTCATGGCTGGGTCACTTAAGGCTTAAGAGACTCATATATAGTACATTTGTGTTTTGTTCTCATTCTATGAGGAACTTAACCAAAATAAAATCATGCTTTCAAAGCCGAATGTGACAAAATAAGCCCCATAATAATCATTTTGTCAATACCATCTCATTGGGATGATTCAGAGCTGAAATTGAAACACCAGTTGGATTAAATGCACAGTCCTATCTGCAACATCCAGTGAAGTCAAAACGCAGTAGTGGGATTTGAAAACAGCCATGCAGTTAGGCATGCTGGGATATTTCCACACTCCTCACTTAAGGATTGTTTGTGCTGAAACTTCACAGATCATTAAACAGCTCAGTTTTCCTTTGAAATTGCAATTTACCATCCTAAAAGTCTGATTCCTGAGGATTAAAAAGCAATTGAGGGGGAAAAAAAGACTAATTGTATTTGCCACAAACTATTCGTGAATACTAACCAGTCGAGAGTGAGCTGGTGACAATATTCCTCCGGATCATGTCTTTGGAGCACTGCTGCTACTTTTCATTCATAGTTCTGTAGACATGCATGCCTAACTTAAGGCTCTTACAATTTTCTGCTCAGAAAGCTGCAGGCAGACGTATTGATTGATGTAAAAATGGTTTCCTGCGAGCTTTAATCGCCATTTATTTTACCAGCCACGGAAGGAATTCGATGCCCCAGATGATTGTTTGTGCAGCCGTCTGACTTCACCTGTTGAAAATCTCCCTCTAGTGTATTTTAAAGGTTTCATTTTCCAGCTTTAATTTCCTTTCTGCAAAAATATGCAGTTTCTACAATAGATAAACAGGTGGACATATTTTCTTGGCACGTGTTAAAAGTCAAAAGATAAATAATGAGTAATGAAATCCACTCAGTGGAAAACCTGGCAGGCAGCATGGTCACATATTGCAGGTAGCAGCCGAACTTCTGTCTCTGCATGGCCAAACCCTCTGCTGGTGCATGAAATGGCTCATGATAGTGAGCATAAAGCCAACAACACATACTGAGTGTTTTGCATGGGTGAACACAGCTCCACTCCACTCATCGCCAATAAATCACCTTAAATGTATTGATTCTTTAGGAGATGAGGGAATTTCTAGTTTCATTCTTATTATAAAAGAAATCAACACGTTGTCTGTCAGTCTGGAGGGGGATCTTAGAAGTTAGACGTGGAATTTCAAGAGAAGGTTCAAGGAAGATTATAAAGACAGCATCAAAACCACTACAGCTATTAGATAGTGATCTAAGATGGTCAGTAAAGAGGATTTCCTCCAAACCCTCTTCCTCAAGTCCACCACCTATACATCACTCATTAGGCAGCAGTAGCTCAGGAGGTAGAGCGGGTTGTCCAGTAATCGGAAGGTTGTAGGTTCAATCCCAGCTCCTACTAGAGAATGCTGCTGTTGTGTCCTTGGGCAAGACACTTAACCCACCTTACCTGCTGGTGGTGGTCAGAGGGATCAGTCTCACCTCCGTCAGTGCACCTCAGAGCAGCTGTGGCTACATTGTAGTTCATCATCGCCAATGGGTGGATGACGGATTGTATTGTGAAGAGCCTTGGGGGGTTGTAGAACCCTAAGAAGGCCATTTACAATCATCACTCCTTTTGAGAGAATTCACTTTTAAAGCAAACGTTCACTAAGCTGTGGAGTGCTTAAAGAGGAGTGAGATGCATGGAAACTTTACAAAATAAAGCAAGCTAATGGTGCTGCAAACAAAAACCTCAGAGAAGTGCTAGCAGGAGTAAACAGAGCACACAAACTGGGGAGTATAAAGCAGGTAGAGGTGATTAATAAGTGAAAGCAGCTGGGCTCATTTGTATTTTGTCTGATACCTTGAAATACTTGCAGCAGCAGAGTAATCCAGTACCTCTATGTTGTGGTGTCTCTTTTTAAGTGCGTCGTAGTGCTTTTCTTTCTTTTCCAGCGTTTCATGACTTGGCTGTTTGCCAGCACAATAATATTTTGCCTCCAGTATCAGTTACAGCTATTATTGGTAATGAATATTTTGCAGAATTAACGTGGCATCAGGTCGCATTTGCGTGCGTTTCTAATTAAAACGTTGTAGCTTTGGCTTTGTTGTGACATCGTAAACGGAAATTGTCTCAGCACCACGGAGCTTAAATGAGAAATGTCAATGAAAAGAAAAACAAACCCGCATCTGTGGATGTTACACAGTAGATGTTGATTTCACAGCTTCCTGTTTTATTTGCAGAGACCTATTCTGTGAGAAACTGTAGGCCTTTGGTCCAGGCTTTGTTGGAGTCTCGTTCGTCCGGATCAGGATTCACGATTATGGCTGTGAATTGAAGGAGGAAAAACTCGTGTTTGTCTTAACTCTGTTTTATTAATGATCCTCTTTTAGGCTTTTATAGCGTATTATTTATGCCGTGTTCAAACCTCATTGTTAAAGTCGTTACAACCTGTTGTTCCTCTAAACCAACACGTATTTTGCAAAAGTCCTGAAGGATAAAGTGCCGATGTGAAGTTTGTGACAGTTTAAAAAAGAAGCAGACTTTGTAAGACTACACTGCACAATGTTTCCTCTGCCAGCGGTATCAATATCAGGTGGCTGTATCATGTGCTCCTGCTTTTGATGACAAGGATGCCTCTTTGCAAAGCCTGCAGAACACCCCATGGCTCACACAGCTACAGTTTCACAGTCACTGAGGGACAGGAGCTGCAAAGACACAAACTGCTGCTTGGAACTGGATCTATTTGTATTATGTGGATAAAAATAATCAGTTCATTCAGCGCACCTCGATCAAAGCGCTTGTTTTCGAAGCTGAGACTTCAAGAAGGCAAAGAAATGTCTCAAACAAAAATGGAGTTGGAATCTGCTGAAAAGTTTCCTGCAGAATATAATTTATTTATTTATTTTCAGAAATCAAAGTTATTTTTGATCCAGCTATATTCTACTACATGAAAAGTGTTTATTCAGATAATAGATTAATAGAGTTTTGAATAGTTCAACTGAAGAATGTCCCAAATTTTTGAATATTCACACATTTCTGGTTTGTTTTTTACATGGTCATCGTGTAGATGGTATACTGTAGGACCCTGTACACACATACCCAGGTATCCCACAAAAAGCTGACATTTTCTATGGTTTGGCCAGTCATCCACATGAAAGTGAAGATAAATTAAGCCAAAAATGGTCTCTATCAAAACCTTTGTCCAAGGTGGAGATTTGTGAATTCTCCATTGTCAGCATTTGCTTATGGATGTAAATAACCGGGGTTTCGGGGTTTGCAACGTCACTGCCCGCGACAAAAATGCTCTGATGTCACATGTGTGACCTATGTTTACAACCAGAGGTGAAGGATGACATTAAGGACGGTTATTGCCAGGGTTCGGGGGAGCCGGGCTCCCCTTTGCTCCCCCAAAAGGGTGAGCAGCTTCAGATGTAAAGATCATGTTTGAATTACTGCATCGCATAAAAAATGCATCATCTACCGTAATGGGCTCGACACACGGGGGGCGACATCGCCTCTCCTCCATTCATTTTCAAAGCAATAATCACAGGTCTCCCTCCTGCTAAGCGAAACGCAAAAACGCGCATGTGAAATTTTGCGCTCACGCATGTGTCGTGCACACGTGAGCCAGCGACGCGATCCCAGAAAGTTGATACATTTCAAATTTTCATCGCTGTCGCTCGGACAAGGACCAATCAGCGGAGGTTTCATTGACTGACCAATGAGCGGACAGGATGCTTCTCAGTCCATCTCCAGGCAAACATGGAGGAAAAGTTAATACTTGCCGTGTCTGATGTCCCAGAGCTTTACGAGACTTCACTTAACTCTAGCAAAACCTTGTGAGACTTCATATCTACCGCTTTTTCAACTCTGAACTGCTTTAATAACCCAAAATTCCCTCCAATCTGACGGCCAATCAAAACAACGGAAGACTCGCTATTCACCCTGGAACAGAGGCGTTGCTGGCTTTTGCCGCTAGCCGCTACCGCATGTCGCCTCCCGTGTGTCGAGCCCATAAGTCTCCCATCTAGCACCCATATCAGAATTTATGCACAACAAATAAACTTAAAATGTGACGTCTTGATACGCATGAGGATCCAAAGTTTCTACCTTATGCATGATGCTCTGTCTGCTCTTTGCTGAGTCTAAGTGGTGTTCTTAGCGTTCGTTATTGAGTGAAAAACCCCACGCTCCTTTCTGACTTAAGTGCTACTTTTTTGTCCTTTGCCAAAACACAAATTAAAACCACATTTCTAACATAACACATCTTTCCCAGCAGTTGCACATTTCATGCAGCTCATTAAGACAGACATTTTTCTCTCTTTATTCTTTCTTAATGTGACCCAACACCCTGAGAAGGTTGTTTTAAGGTTAGACAAACATCATCCCATGCCCTTGGCTCTTGATTGGCTCACAGCGTCCCATCATATTTACAGCCCTCTTAGCAGATAAGTCAAAGTGCAGGAGTCGTAGCTGCTCAGAGTTTGATGACTGCGATAAACATCAGAGCGGCTCAGTGTGGCGGAGCGGCTTAACATTACACGAACAACAGGGTGAAAAACACACACTAATTGGGGACCCAGTGCAGCTAGTAGGTCATGACTTTGGAATTAATTAATAGTTTGCCCAAGCTGAATAATTGAACATGGAGTGTTAGAGGATAAGGATCTCTTTCTTTTACTCATAGCTCTTAAGTCTCTACTATAGATTAGTTTAATGTCCTGAACAGTAATCCAACCAGGAGGCCTTCTCACTTCTGATAATTTACTTCTCCCACTTGTCCTCAAACACGTACAGGCCCTTGTGTGTTTTCAGTAATTACATCGGGCTCTTATGACGGATTAAAACTCAAACATCTGATCACAAATGAGTAGATAGCATGTGTGTGTGCTGGAAGTGTGTAGACAGTGTCGTTTTTGGTGCTTTCCTTTAGTTTCCCAGACACAATGGGATGGAACTGAGGGTGGGGAAACTCAGGAGTGAATGATAGTAGAGAGAAAAACAAGCAAAAGACTGGTGTGTGTCATAAAGATCAGGAAGATACAGAATTATTATAGATTATTTTGGTAATTCTGTGATTATAGAGTGTATACATTGTCATAAAAAGTGTTTTTCTTGAATTACTTGCATTAGATCAGCAACCATCTCTGATTATTTGAAGATAGAATATTTAAGAATTTTACAATGAAGTAATTACAAAGCAGTCTAATGTCTCAGTATTGTTGGAAGGAAGGTTACATTGAAACAGATTTCATTCTCAGCTGGCTGGGGGGTTGTCAAGTTTTCAAAATGGCTAAAGAGGGACGTAGTTACTGTTTGCATTCTGTGAGGCTGCAGAGTCTGCACCGATCTAACGCTGCAGCGCTGGCATTTGTAATTCAATGGTCCAGAGTTGTTTAAAGAACTGAAGCCGGTAAACAAGAGCGACCCAGAAGTTATTTCTTGTACCCCTAAGTAGCCACGGCATCCTTTTTTGTGAATTAGAAGCAAATAGTTGGCTCTAAAAATATCTCAAGCTACTTTTTCAATTACCGTATATATTACAGTGAAATGGGTGTGAAGTGAAAAATAAGTAAATTATGGTGTTTTAATTTCTTTAATGAGTCATTCAGATCTATAACAGAAAGCTAAAAGGAAGACAGCAATGTCCTCTAATGCCATAGGCATACTACTGTAATAGGTGTAATAAGTGCTAATGACCGTGTATTTATCTACTTATCAACTTACTGTGTATGACTCGTCTTTGCTTGTCAAATGGGAGTTAGATAGTGACTTTATGTTTAAAAAAATGGACTGCAGTACCCAAATTTGACCACATGATGTCATTCTTACTTAATTCTTACATATTGCACCTTTAAAGATGGGTGGCTTTTAATAAAACTGGACTTTTTGATTCCATCATTTAAAAATACAGAAATATTATGAAATTACACTAAAATGCAAACACGGCTGTTTGTACTGCAGGTTGTGCATCTCTGGTCTACGGTTGATACTGGGCAATAGGCCTATTGCCTAAAATCTATACCTCAATATATATCACAACAAATTCTTTTCTTCTGTTTATACATGTCAAAATGACTGTTTTGTAAATTCTCACATAGATTAATTGCAGCAGAATGAAATTCTAAAAAGTATAGAATACCTTGTAACTAAGTGCAAAACTTATTAAAAAATACAAAACCTTTCAAGTCATTTTTATGTTGTGTTATGATTCTTTTTCCAAACAATGCAACACAAAATTCTCATAAAATTAAAAATAATGAAGATATTTAAAATAAAATACAAACTAAATGAGATAAAAACACAAAATTCTAAATTGTTTGAACTGAAGTCAGGATTCGTTTATTCATTTCTCATGTTTTTCTTTTGTTCATAGAAGTTAAGTGTTGCTTCAGTAGTGAATAACTGCTTGTGGAATGGTGCTTTGCTGCGTTTTTGTTGACAACAGTACAATAATATTGTTGAGAGGCGTTTAGATCCGCTGAGCAGCGGGTCTGGCCGCTGTGAGCACAGGCAGCTCTGAGTCAGAGTGGAGCCGCTTTTGTATACTGAAAAAATGTCTGAAACTTTTTTTGATATTTGAACTTCTGAGTAAAACATTGAACCATTTTGATAGTGTGCAAGCTACATAATGACATCATTTCTCACACTTTTAATAATGATCCATGAATAGTTGAAGTAGTTTTAAATGATTCTTAACCTTGATTATTTGTTTGAGTGGGAAAGAAGTACTCAGACGTCTGTGAAACATTCTTACCTGAACATAAAACACTTTTATAAAATCACGTTCCCCTGAACCCGGACCGTTAGTCCGTCAGATTTAATGTCGTCTGATTTAGAGGGTTTATCAGGACACTGATACCTGCCTGGAATAATCTGTGCTGCATACACGAACCTCATTTTCACTGGTGAAATATTTTGTTTTCCAGATGTTCCATGAGAAAACATCTGTTTTTGTCCATGCATCATTAAACACATCTCTCTCTCCAAGTTTACCACCTCTTATCAGTCTCCCTTCTTTGCCCAAGCATTACTCACCCTCATACAACCAACATTTTACCCTTTTTTTCCTCCATCTTAAATTTGACCTTCCCGGCTTCATGTTTCATGACAACCTGTCTGTTTGCATCAATTTGATCCAACATCCCCACTGTTCTCTTAGGATTTTATGTTGTCAGGCTGCATACCTGTGGAGGAATTCTGCCAATAGCTCTCTGCATCAAGCCACTCAGGCAATAAGTCGAGTTTTGCACTAACCCCGCGGATTCCAGATTACAAAATGGCCCAGCGGACAAAGTCATTTAAAGCTGTTTATTAGTGTGAAACAATGACCAGCTTCACACGGTCCACTTTAATAAGAACAGGTGTTGGGCATCTGTTCGTGACCCCCCACGTTCTGTTTCACATGCTCGCAGAGGACAGCACAATTTCACTTTTAATGATGAACATAATGAGCCTGTTTATGCTGCCGGAGAGCAACCGTTCGTATCTCCCAACCCCGTTCCTCACCTCTCTCCTCATGTTTGCCTGTGTTATTTTTAATCATTCCTTATATTATAAAGTGAAACATTCTTTCTGCTTGATAGAAGTGTGAGATGAAGTGTGTGTGTGTGCTTAAGGCAGTGAGATCAAGTAAAATCTAACGTTTAACCAGGGGGAAGGAAGAAGACTACATACACACGTTACAGTGCTTACAGTAGCGTTTTAACTGTTTGATTTTATGCTCATGCACACATAAGCATATTAGCATTTGTTAAGCGGTTTTGTTTGGGATTCTGATGTGTGTTTATGCGTAAAAGTTGTAGAAAGCTTCCTGAACAACCTCAGTCTGTAGGACTGATAAGCTAACGGCTAGTTCGAAAGCAGCCAATGCCAATGTGTCTTTAAAAAAACAGTTCTAATGTCTAAATATTCATGCAGTGTTTTATGTAAACATTTACACCCCCATTACTTGATTGTTTACATGGATTTATTTGGTTTTTATGAATAGTAAATATCACCAGCAGCTAAATTTAGCACTTCTGGTTCATTCAAGGGTCAAATCCTGCAGGAATTTTAAATATTTCTAAAATGACCACTCGTGAACCGCTATGATGTTCATGAGACTTGTGGTCTTTATACTAGCTGTTAGCTTATTATCGCATCAGATGTAAGCTGTGTTCAAATTCAGGGGTAGCCTTCTTGTGAGGACCCTTCCTACCAGGTCCACGTCGGTCAAGTCCTTCCTTCCCAGCCAGCACACATAGGTGGGCCCCATATGGTATCTATATGGGCAAACCATATGGGTCCCAACAGGGTTTGTCCGCGGTTTCCACGGTGGCCCCATGGGGGTTTGCCCAGAATGATTTTTGCCCACATATATTTTAATGGGCACTACATGGATTTTCAGAAGGTTTGAATCAAACACCAGCAAACCCTTGTGGGACCAAACCGTGGACAAGCCCTGTTGGGACCCATACGGCTTGCCCATATAGATCCCATATGGGGCCCACCTATGTGTGCTGACTGGGTTGATTGAAAGTTGAAAGTGAGCATTGTGAATTCCAGCCCCTACCTCAGCGTAGGTCTTGTCGCCTCACAACCGTGACAGAGCTAAACAGAACTAATTTTAGCGGTAATACCTGAAGATCTTGACTGAGGTAAAAAAATGGATGTCCATCAACTTTTTGAAATTAAATGAGTTCAATACAGAAATTTTAATTTTGGAAATCAGGATCAAATGATGTAACCAGCCCATTAGGCCCTTGCTCATCATTTGTAAATTCTTGTGTATAAAACCTTGGAGTCCACCTTGATGGAGCTTTAGATTGACTAGACAAGTGAGTGCAACAGTCCAGTCAGGTTTCTACCTCGGCAGTTAGCTAAGATTAAGCCTTCCAGCTGAAGTACTTGAGCATCAAATTGTTTCCAGTTGCCTTGACTACTGTAACTCCCTATATTTAGGTATAGAGCAGTCGTCTTTGAATAGACTTCAGCTTGTTCAAAAAGCCGCGGCGCGCTTGCTGACAGGCACTAGGAAGTGGGACCATATTACTCCCGTACTGGCCTCTCTTCATTGGCTCCCCATAGTGTACAAAATTCATTTCAAAATTCTGCTCTTTGTTTTCAAATCCTTAAAGCAGCAATCCGGAGTTTTCCCCTTTCAGGAATTATGTACGAGTTTTTAGAACTCCGTAACAGTGATTGTCTAATCATGTAGTGTGAAATAATGTAAGTAATACGTCTTTTTTCTTTTTTTGCTAAGCCCGCCCCCTTCCCCGTAAAATCCGTGCAATAGGAAACTGAGCACCGAGTAAAACTAACCAATAGCGTTAGACGACCGCTTACGTGCTTCAAATTTAAGGAAGCACCTCGGCTGATGCAGCGTTGAAGAACTTTTCACGGACAAGTAAGTCTTTAAAATATAAATATATGAAAACACAACATGACATGAGAATAATACTTGTAAAACAATGTTTTAGCTCTGTTTGTAGGCTACAGAAGCACTTTCATAAACAAGAAACGTGCAGTCGCCATCTTAAATTACCGAGTCGACCCGACTATTGGTGCGATACGCTTGTCAGCCACTAGATGGTGCCATCAGATAAAAGAAATACTCCAGAGAGCTACTTTAAATGGGTTGGCTCCTCCGTATATTGATGAACTGTTAAACCTCTATACTCCGGCAAGGAATATGAGTTCTAGCTCGCGATCCCTTTTAGCAATTCCGAAAACTTGTTTGAAAACTAGGGGAGACTGAGCATTTTCGATGGCGGGTCTGAGACTGTGGAAGAGCCTTCCCTTACAAATAAGGACTACAGGGGCGATGGTGGCAGAGGAGTTAAGTGGAGGCCCCGCAATCAGAAGGTCGCAGGTTCGCGTCCCGCTCAGTCTGTCGCTGTCGTTGTGTCCTTGGGCAAGACACTTAACCCGACTTGCCTGTGTTGGTGGTGGTCAGAGGGGCTGATGGCACAGAATGGCAGCCTCGCCTCTGTCAGACCGCCCCAGGGCGGCTGTGGCTACATAGTAGTTCACCATCATCAGCAGTGTGTGAATGTGAGCGTGAATGAATAATGGAAATCGCTTTGAGTGCCTTGAAAAGCGCTATATAAATCCAATCCATTATTACACAGAGTTTGGAACATTTCAGATCCCTACTTTAGATGCACTTATTTGAACTAATTTTATGGCAGGTTAATCCATTTTGGTTGAATGTTGTTTATTGTAGTGTTGCACCATTAAGTTTGTGATTTTACCTGTTTTATAATTCTGTACAGTTTGTTTTTATGCCGGTTCTTATTCTGTTCAGCACTTTGGGGTTGCTCATGTAACTGGAAAGTGCTATACAAATAAAATGACCTTGACCTTGAATGGGACCCGTCAGTAAAGCTCTAATGTGAGGATTTCCCTTTCACAAAAGAACCCCAAAACAAATAGAACAAAAAGCCTAACAGCACAACTACTATTAGATATTAATGTATTAACAATTCAAACTGAAATCCTCTCAATCTTCATATGCCATTATTACGAGAACAAAAATCTCCAGTTCGTTCCACAATGAATTCCGGGATAGCATATGCAAATGATGATACAACAGACCCATCCTTTATATTGGGTAAAAATAAAAATACATTTGAGTACACAGTTTGAGTGTCCTTCAAATTTGTAAGGCCTTATCACTTTGGTGTGACGTAATCGGCCTTAAAATGCTCCATTTCTCCAACCCTTGCCCTTGAGATTGAATTGAAAGACTAGGTCTTAACTCTTAATGACGCTGCCAAAAACCATTATTTAATTGGTGAACTCCTGAGTAAAACATTTAAGCATTTTGAGAGTGAGCACACTTTTAATTAAAAATGATCCATAAATAGTCGAAGTAGTTCTTTAATGATTCTTAATCTTGATTATTTGTTTGAGTGAAATGAGGATGCTCAGTAAGCCACCTAAAATGACTCATAACTTTTACTCAGACACACTTCAAAACGGCAGATCAATTTCTTCGAGTAAAGTTGGAGTGAACTGAAAAACAGAAATGCCGTCATCTTCCTTTAAGGTGCCCTTGAATGAAGCGTTTGCTCCACGACTGCTGGTCCACTATAGCTGGACTCAGCAGCTTCCAGCTGTGAGCGTGTCAGACCTGATGAGTGTTACAGCGCTGCAACAATGATGAAAGAAATAAAAGAAGAATGTGTTGACTTTCCACTTAAATAAAGTGGAAACACTCAATCTGGTGCCTTTAATGTGATAAACATCTTTTCCTATTTTCATTTTTCTCCATTAACGGGGTCAAAAGAAAGGTCACAGTTCAGCCACTGGACTAAAAAGCAAACGACTAAATCAGGAAGCCTCAGCAGTCTCCGTGAGCCTGATCCATGATTCACTTTACCGCCGTGTAATGACGGTTATTACGGCAGACACATGAATGCCATTTGATGTGAATGCTGCCTCATGCAGCCTTTTCAGACTGCTCTCTCCCCCTCTCTCTCGTGCTTCAGCGGAGTAGTTTATCACACTACACTTACTCACATATACACACTCCACATGAGTGCACCATTAAAAAATAACAATTTCACAAAGTGCACAGTGAAGACATGAGGGCATTACATTCAGGAGGTTAGATGGGGGCATGCTGTCTGTATAAATTAGTCACAGGGTTTAGGCACAGTCAGGTCCAAATTTAGAAAAAAAAAAAAGTTTGGTATTATCTAAATTTGGAACAGAAGTGAAGCTGTCTTATGACGGACTGGTAAATTTAAGTTGTACTTTTAACCTCACAATGAGAAAAGATGCCTTCAAGAGAGAAAAAATGTCTCCCTGATGGTCCAAACATCTGTTTCCTGAGACGTTTATGAAGACACATTTGTTTCTTTCTTCTGCACATGAAGACATTCATCCTGATTGTCCTCGGGACTCTTCTTGTTTTTGAATAATGTTCTTACCAGTGGCTACAAGTGTTCCCCTCTCACAGAAGCTACGTGATTTAAACATAGCGGCGCTACAGCTGAGAGAGAACTCTTGACTCGTTCCATTAAGTCTGTTTGTCATCGTGTCTTCAGCTGCAGCTCCAGTAATTACAGCTAAATATCTGGATGCAGAGGCTGGATTCAACAACATATGTATGTCATCATCAAAAACACAATCATGGACGCATTTTCTTATTTGGTTCTGAGTTTGTAAACCTTCGTTTGCTTCTGAACCCTCTCTGTGAGAGAGGTTTGGTATTTGAAAGGTTTTCAGACATTTTTGCATTAACCTCAAAATTAGATCCTACTTGATACCTTATTAGCTTGGCAAGCCATCCTATATGTAAATATATAGTCTGATCACGACCCATAGACAGAACCTGGTCGTGGGGCAGAATCTATGGTTGTCTTTCAAAATGCCTCCGCGCACAATTGGACAGCACTTGGACAGCACTTGGACCAATCAGAGCAACAAACAATGTGATATTTTCATAATTATGAAAATCAGTCAACGGGGCAGTCCGCCATACAGCATAAAAGAAGAAGAAGAAACAAATACATTCTTTTTTTATATATTTTTTTATATATATTTTATATTTTATATTACCTCTTTTAGCTGCGTTATTTATGTCAGCATTATTTGTCTGCTAAATCGCCTAAAGTTGATGCCAAAGTCATTTCAAACAAGTGCTGTTCCTGAGCTGACGCCATCTTTGTAGTTTTTCCCTAATGCAGCTCTGGCGCAAAGCCTGGCCATCATCTCTACAAACATAAGATGCGTTTCCTTTATTGGAACTTCAGGGAAAATGTACCGGAAGTTCCCGATGTGCGCTCGTCTCCACTTGACCGGGCCGGCAGAACGGCCGTTTTCCAGAACCTTCTGAGTACCTGATCAGGGGTAGGTACTCGGAACGGCCCGATAAAAGGCCCAGTGAAGACGCTGGGCAGGAACGCTACCGATTGGTTGAAACTCAGTCGGAAATGATGTCAACTCAGGAGGAAATAGGAAATGCATATATGTGGCGGGAACCGTTATTTAGGAAAACACGAGTTGTTAGAGAGACGAGCGATGGAAGCCATCACTGCATATAACAACATAGCAAACATAAATGTGCCGACTATTGTTGCTTCCTCCATTGTGTTTTTTACTGCTTTTTGCGCGTTTTGTGCTGATCGATGACGTAACTCACTGCGCAGCGGTGGCGATGTGCTGACGTTTCATCAAATTCCTTACAGGGCCAAATATATATGGAGACAGGACAGCTTAAGAGGACCGGGGCTTCAGATCTCCCGGTCAATTTCACGCTCACAGATTTACCCTGAAGTTCTGATAAAGGAAACACACCTATAGAGCACTGTGACTGGCCCTACCTAAAACTGTTTGGGCCAATGTTACACCTGCTTAGGCTACAGTGGAGTGTGGCTAGACCAAAATCTTTTGCTCTGTTGGTCTAGATCTCTAGGTTAACCTTAGACGTGTTCATGCAAAAAAGGGAATTGCCTTTTATCTCATGTCATTTTAAATGAGTCACAGCAGGGACTGCTCCTCCTCATAAATACCCCTCCCCTCACCCTCACTCACTTGTCCCAACCAGTAACAGAATCCAGCTGTAGTGCTCTTTACTCTCCTGCTTTGCACTCAGCTTATGTGGAAAGAAAACTTGATTTTTGTGCCTTCTTCTCATCGAAGCTTGAATGCCTCTAGAAAGATAGTTAATGCTCCTGCTTTTGTTGTGTGTGATGTGAAGAGAAGCCAAAACATATCAGTCTACTTTTACTTAATTTATTTGAGTATGAAGAACATGTCTTCTTATTATCTATGTGGATTTTTGATATCGACTTTATCTTCATTAACGCTGTTTGATTTTTAGCCATCAGAAAAAATATTTTGTCGTGAAAGATTTGTATTTTGAATCTACCCAAAAAACTCCACCATAAATATTTTTAGTAATGTATTCATGTTTGTAATTGACCTTTCGCCGAGCCCCGCCCCCTTAGTTACTGTTACCAACTCCGACAATAAGTGGATCAAATACTGCAGGTCCGCAGATTTCCATGATGGAAAGAAGTAGACAGATGCGTGTCAGCGACATTTTTTGGAGCAATTCCTCCTCAATATCATCCAGATCGAGGCAAAAAGGTTACAGTATGCAGTGGAGGGATATATTAGTGTCGGCTCCGCTGAGCGAAGCGTAGCAGGGAACAAGGAGTTGGGAGTTTCGGGACAAGGCGGCGTCCGGGATCACATGGATCGGTGAGCGGTGGCGGCGATGCGGTGTCCCTGTGAGCTGTCAGATGTCTGTCAGCTGTCAGATGATCTGAGCTGCAGGCAGCTCTAAAAGCTCCCGGTGCTCTGCATCACTCAGTTTATCATCTCAGCTGGTTCTGTTAACAAAAAGAAACTTAAGCCCGTGTTTACTTTCATTTTCAATAGTTCCTGGCCGGAGTTCAGCATTGATTCATCACGTGATCATGACACCACCTAGCCTAGTGAACTAGACCAATTCTTGCTTTGCAGAGTTTGGTCTAGGCACGCTTCATTGGAACCCTCGCAGCCCAAACCACTGCTGTGTCTATCCAACCACAACTCGCTATAGTTTTGGTTGGGCCAATCACAGCGCTCTATATCATGGGCCAATCACAGAGCGGGAGTAGCCGATGACGTCAGCGCTGCGGCCGCGAACGCCGCGAACCCAAGCAACATGGCGGCAACTAGGAAAACACGTTCGTTTGAAACGGCTTTGTCATCAACATTGGATTATTTAGACTCCAACGTGTGTAAGTCTGTCTGATATACGTAGCGGCTTCTTATTTTTATCAAACAAAGTAGTGCAATGTCCCAGTACACCTGATATTCGCGTGTTTTTCATACAAAAACGACAGAAATCATTGAAGCTAGACGCCATTAAAGCCTCCCGCTTTTCCGTCGCCGTGATTACGTCATGTTGTTCGTCACTCTGATTGGTCCTAGCGCTATCCAATTGCGTGCTGACATTTTGAAAGACAACTGTAGATCCCGCCTCACGACTGAGAGCCGTCAGTGGTTCGTGGCCAGACTATATATATACATATATAGGATGGCTTGCCAGGCTAGACACCACCCGCTGTTGCACCAATAGGCTTAATGTGCGTTTATAAGACACACGGTTGAGGTAATATTACGCTGATTTGCCGGCACGGTGTGTCAACTTATAAAGGGTCTTGGATAGTCTGGGAGGCGGACCGCCGCCCAGCCGCAGGCGGGGGGAGCACTCATGCTTGGCTGTTGCTGGTTGAGCTTGATGAGGAGGTTCAGAAGGGGAACGAAGGGGACACGACTACTATCGAGGCTAATGCTTAGTAGTAAATTAGGCTTAGCTTCATCATTTTGTTTGGAGTTGTTGGATAGTAACGGCTGCTATGATGTGTGATTGGACAATAGCCGTTCTGGGGGCGGGGCCGGCGAAAGGCTAATTTAGAAAATGTTCAGGAAAAAATGTTTCTCTGTCCAAAAAGTTTTCCCAACTAGGAGTGTGGAAATAAAACTGTTGTAAACAACCCTCCTATCTTCACCAGGTCTCCCTTGAAAAAGAGATTTTTAATCTCAATGTTTTTTTCTTCCTGGTTAAATAAAGGATAAAAAAATGCAGCTTGCTACTGCTAGCGCTAACAATGAGCTAACGCCAGCAGCAGCCAACTGTCGCCAACTGTTGCCCTGTCTCCTAAAACCAAGATATTTTTCTACGATTCAGCCTGTCATCCACATGAAAACGCAGATTTACGCAATGAACACAAATCTTTTAAAAAACTCCAGCCAAAGTGAAGATTAGCGTTTTCTTCGTTTTAAGCGTTTCTGTGTGGACAGAAATAACCGGAGTTTTAGGTCTGCGACAAAAATGCTGACGGCCCATGTGCGACCTGTGTTTACACTACAACATGGATGCCCTCAGAGCGGTGCTCACGTTATCAATCGTCCTAGCGCTTTTTGTCTCTGTTTTTATGAGAATAACTGCTACTTGTCAAAGACCACAGGCAAAGTTCAAGCTAGGCGGCATGTTTCATGTTTTGTTGAAGCAGGAAGACAAAATGGATAGGATTCGGGGGAATTACTGCCACCTACAGGTCTGGCATGCCTATGAATGTGCTTAACAATGCACTGATGCGGTTACGTGTGGATGGAGTTTTTTCTAAAAACGAGGTGATGTGGACGCTAGTTTTTGGGTGGGCGGATATTTGTTGTTTTAAAAAACCTGGCTACGTGTGGAAAGGGCCTGATACTAACTAAGCCACTATGTAAAAAGATCCAAACTGTTGGACGAAAAAAATATTATTACTTACAAGTCCAATAACAACAAAGCCAGGTCACCATCAGACCGTGATTTCGTAGCCTCCTTCAGCTCCCTCAAACGAGTGTAGGTCGTGCCGATGTTCACTCTGATTTTAGCTCTTTGCTTTGCCTTTTACTTTTATGTCCAGCCTCCACCATGATGCCAGCAAAAAAAAGCAAATTCTTTTTCTTCTTGTGCTTTTTATAGACAGTCGGCAAACAGAAAAAGCTAACTGCTAGCCTTTACCTTAGCTACCGGCACAGTAGCACCTATTGTCGTAAAGCAGGTAGAGACCTCCCTATAGAGTTCTTACTCGAACCACAAAAAAGTTTCTGGCTCAAGAACCACTGAAACCAGTTTGAAAACATAGCTTAAAGTGTTAAAAACTCTTTAGTTTAGCTTTAACTGATAATCTAAATACCTCTCAAGGCCTGTGCTGTTTGACTGATTCATGCCAGTGACTCAGTGGTTTTACCTGCCAACTTAAAAGGTTTACAGACAGTGACATAGTGGTTTAAAGGTGTCTGCTAATCCTCAACAGTCAGATTATGACACCTTTTTAGTAGCCTGTCAAGTCTCTGAGGTAATTAGCTGCGTCTGCTGCGTTCGTCTAACGAGCAGACGCTTGGTGAGTGGGGTTTCTTCAGCGCTGTGTGGTTCCCTGTAATGACCCGTAAACACGCTCCCCCTGATTATTGTCCAAATGAGTGTCTTGTGTGGTGGATGCAGTCTCACGTTGTTTGGGTTTGCGCCAGCATATTTGGGTGTTGTCCAAAAGCAATAAGGAATTAGGCAGCAGGAAGTTAGGCGCTCGTGCTGCTCAGATCAGTAAAACTCTCACTTCCTACAAGAAACAAAACTCATGCAGCACGCAGCGTTATGAGGGAATAATGTGAGATTACATTTCATGAGAAATGCACTTCTGTGATGGGTTTGGAGATGAATGTGGGAATTATGTAATTATTATGGGATCTTTATTAAAAGGAGCCTTTGCTGACTCTGTAGTTGGTTTAATATCATGGAATGAAATGATTTTGTTTCTGCTGTGGTTGCAGTTCACGGACAGAAAGGTTCAGTGTTTGAACTACAATCTTCAGATGCACTAAATCTCTGCAGAGTGGAAGCTTTTATTTGCTTTTCCATATAGGTGTTAATAAGAGATAATATTTAAACACTTGTGGAGATCAACTTGTTGCTCTTTAATAATAGCCCACAGGCCACATCGCTCTAGAGTTCCACTCTCAGCACTAGTGGGAGCTTGTAATTATGCTGAAAGCAGTGAGTCTGGTTATTAGGAGACTATTACAGATGTGATTTAAGAAGTTTCTTTCTGATCAGAGATTTTATGTTCTCTGCTTGGGTAGTATAGCAGGTAGGAGTCTCTGAGACGGTACATAGGGGTCCTGATGTGAACATGTGTACGAGGAACTTTCTGTTCAAATATTTTTTACTTAGTACTTTTTATAAATGCTTAAATATCTTGTTTTAGATGTTAAATAAGTCATACACTCGTTTGAATAATCTGCTGTGGTTTCTTAGTCTGGCAAGCCATCCTATACATGTAAATATATAGTCTGGCCATGACCCATAGACAGAGCTCAGATGTAGGGCGGAATCTACTGTTGTGACGTAGATCTGAGTGGCTCTTTCTGACCCGAATGTTCTTCATCTTTTTTCTATCAGCAGCTAATACAGGAAATAGGGGTAGAAGACTGTTTTTTACATTCAGCCTGCATGTTAAACTCAGTGACTGATCATAATAATATTTCTAAGTGAACCCCTTGAACAATGGTCTCACTTCATCTGAGGTCAGTAGAAGAGATAACATGGTACAGTATCTGCAGAGTGGCCATACTTGGTCATTAGATTTGTGTCTTCTTGTGGACTCAATCGTACTCATTTTGGAATTTTTTAAAATTGGTTGTTGTGGAGTAGATTTTATTCTCACATGTAACTCCTCTGTAACATTTACCTTAAACTCAGTTTAAACCACACAGGAAAACATGTGGATAACCACATTCAAGGTCAAGTTTATGTAAAAAAACAAATAAAAGAAAATTCTATGTATGATGGAACCACAATTGTTCTCATGATTATATGAAATTTGAATCTGATAACCATCCTGACCCACTGCCTTTTGTGACATGGGGATGTTACATGACTGTTGAAGAGGTCTGCAGCACACCTTTTTTATATTCCGTGCATAAAATTAAATGAAGTAGCACCGGGTCAAACACAAGTCGTTTATCACTCATTCATCACCTGTGTCTGTAAATCCTGCATAAACTAAATCATCCTGTCAAGGGTCTAAATTACAATCTTGCCCTGCAGTTTTATAACAGACCTTGATGTGTGTGTGTGTTGGTGTGTGTTATGGAGGAAGGGAGCGTGCATCAGCTCCCGTCAAGACCAATTTGAGGATCAAACCGAGGACATTTTTGCAAAGTGGGTCATTTTGACAAGTCTTCCCTCCTGTGCAGGTGAAGGTCAAGGGGAGAATTAATGACTAAAGACTTAACCTGTGGCCTTGTGTATATGTGGCTGTGCTTACATAAGAAGTTGTGTATCCACCACAGGAACTTTGACCAGGAATGAGAAACTTTTGGAAGTGAATTTCCTCTTTGGATCAGGGTCTAAGCTGAGTCTCGTGGAAGTAGATTCTACGCTGTGATGCTACTTTGAAAACGAGAAAAATCTCTGGATAAATTCTAATGACTGCTAATTCGGCTAAAGCCCCAAATGTTAATAAATGTCGACTTTCTTCTCTAAAGTTCAAGAAAAAGTAGAAAAATTTGACAAGGAGGTTGCAGAAGCATCATGATACACATTCATTTGGATGTTTTATGAATTGTGGGGGCTCAGTCAGCATTCTGGAGGTATTGGAGAGTCGACCATAAGTCCATTTTGTGCACGGTTTATATCATTACGTGCAAAAATGATCTGTAAAGACCCTCATTTTTGCCATAGATGATTTTTGAGAAGCAGCACGTGAAGCTAATTTACTTCTCTCCTCATTATGCTTCTCTTTGCCAAAGTCATTAACCCCACTGATTAAGAATATCCTGATACGACGGTGCTTGTGTAGTTCAATTGATGGAGTGTGTGTTGACTCTTTGCTGTGGCAGACCTGGGGTCAGATTTAAAACCGGGAGCTGCCATGGTGTTTACCCTCTCCCATTCTCATTTTCAGGTCACCGACCCACTAAACTAGCGGTGCTCAGTTCTGGTCCTCGAGCGTGGCTAGTCTGCATGTTTGAGTTGTTGTGTTTTCTGCTCCAACACACCCAATTCTGCGTGTCCTGACGTTTTACAGGAGCCTGATAATCACCAACTGGTTTACATCAGGTGTGCCGGCGGAGCAGATAAACATCCAAAGCATGAAGGATAGAGGCTGTTTGAGTTGGAAATTCCTCCAAATAAATAAATAAATAAATAAAACAATAAAAAAAAGGAATGCAAGAAATGTGTTTGTGCAACTTTTAGAAGTAAGTTTACAGATTAAAACAGCTGCAGTTTATGAGATGAGATGTACTTTATTACACAACAGTGCCAAATATTCTCTTTATCTTAAAGTTGTTTTTAGAGGTGAACTTTACTCATATTTTTAATAGATTTGCAGTGGGCTCTAGTAGCAATGAATGTCTTGTTATTTGTTCTCTGCAGAAAGTAGCTTCAGATGACAGGATTCGGAGTCTTATTTCCTGATATTTGGACATTTCACCTCTGATTGGTTGATATTTGGACATCTCTCTTCTGATTGGATAACAGCAACGGGACTCTACCGCTGACTCTGTTTGCTCTGCAAAGTTGATGTTTTATCTCCATAAATAACACAAGCCTGAAGGAGTTCTGCTGTGTAGTGGAGTTGCTAATGCTAACGGTTAGCTTCTACTAGCCGAGACCTGCTCTGCTGTTTCCTGGACGCTAAACCAACAAGTGACAGTGTGATGTAGATCTGTGTGGCTTTTCTGAACCGAATGTTTTTCTGTCTATTTTCTATCAGAAGCTAATGCAGGAAATAGGGGTAGAAGACTTTTTTTTGTGACTAACCGCATTCAAACATAATAATGTAAATAATGGTTTATCAGGGAACCTGCTCTTTAAATAACCTAATTACAAACCAAACAAGTGGTGTTTGCATTGCTGGAAGTGCCTGGCTCTTTTTAAGAGTGGGGAAAAACCAGCCTTTAAAGAGGATGTGTACACGTGTGTGTGACTGACGTTTCTCTCTCTGCAGCTCTGTGCGTTTAGTCATCATGCTTATTTTAATAATGTTTACTTTTAGTGGATTAAACATCACTACACACCCGGATGCAGCATCTTTGTGTGCTTATGTGACTGTGCAATCACACACGCACAAACACACACACACGTTTAATCTTTGTCGTCACATGTATGATGGGAGTGGCTGCACAGAAGAAGGACTGAGTGATGTATAAATGTGATGCATGAAGAAAAAGAAAGACTTTCAATACAGGGATTAGAGTGAATATGCCATTCTGACTTCATCTCTGTGTGTGATTTTCCTAAACCAGAGCTTTCAGTCAGTACATTTCAGTAAAATACTGTCTACGCCACACATTTAGAGTGACATTGACATTAAAAGCCATCATATTTAGGTTCTGTGCTACGAGTCTGAAAAAAAGGTTAAAGATGACAGAAATGAAGCAAAAGTCCCAAATAGGCTTTAAAAGGATTATGCTAAGATCTTTGAGGTCAATAGGGGTCAGATGGAATGACGTAATATAGCTACAGCATACACTAATGATACAGAATAAAGCACCAGAGTCTGACCTCGATTATCTACGGGAAGCAAAGATGCATGTAAATAGGCAAAAGTTGGTTAGTTTTGGACAGTTACGTAACACTTTATATTAAAGTTTCATCAACAATTGTTGATTTTTTTTCTTCCTCTTCTGCACAACTGTATAGAAATAGAATGGAGGTTTGTTGTGATGCTGCAACAAACCATAGCAGAACTAACTGCAGGTCAGAATATAAAAATGCATTTTTAAAAGATTTATATTATCTTTTTAATTATCAGAAAAAGTGCATCATTGCAGATACAAATGTATAAATGGGTATTAGTTTTTAGATGGGCATGACATTTTACCTATTATATGTCAATAAGACATCCAAACAAATGCATAAATAACTGTTGTTGATTCCAGGAAAAGTAAAATACAAATACACCTCAAATACGTTTTTCCAGATTGAAGCACATGTGCAGTTGTGGCACTCGGGGTTAGCCATGGCATCAGCGTAAAAGCCCAAACAACCATGGCGAGCCGGCAGCGGAGCTCGAACATTTGGGAGCATTTTATAAAAATTCAAGAGAAGTATGTGCAAAATATGCAAGGCAGACACTGCAGAACGTCGGTGATTCACAAGCATCTTTAAAGGAATGAAGGCAGATGAGATTAGCCTCTTTAGGCTAATTTGCTAGTTGGCTGCTAACATCAACAGTATGCTACTTGTACTGATAGCTGTAACATTACCAGTAGTGACTAGGGGTGGGATTTGATATGTTTTTATCAATATCAATGCAATTGTTGATTCTGTCTATCAATCCATTTCCTCATCAATTCCCGAGTAGTTCAATAGGTGGCAAAAATTAATTGCACATGGTTTCCTGTATTATAACTATCAGTTTATTAATGCTAAATAATCAATTGTACCTGGTATTATTTGGAAAGATCTTTCTAAATGTTCTCCTTTATGATCCTTGTGAAGGCAGAGGCATCTTCTTGCTGTAGCTTTGACAAGATGGGCAAAATCTCACCACAGGTCAGACTTTAGTCGCTGGAGTCTGCTAGTGTGGAGGTGTGTATATAAGGCAAATGATGCTAACACGACAGGCAGTGATAGCTGATTAGTTACCTGCAGTATTAACAGGAGAGGACGTGCAAACGTCACCGCTGCTGCTGCGTTGAAATTCACACTAGTCCGGAATGGGTCAAAAACACGACATTCACTTTAAGTTATCGCATAATTAGCAAAAATGGCAAACAATTCCTAGGAACTGAAAAAGTGGGAACCGGTTTTCGATTCCCACCCCTAGCAGTGAAGACAGTTTAATTACCCTTAACATGCGTCGTGTGTTTGCTGTAACGTCACAAACACTAATAATTTATTAAACTAGTTTAAAAAGCGTTTCTCTTCAGAGAACGACCTTGTTACTAAGCCAACAAACAGCTTTTATTTTTTGTTTTCTTAAGCCCAGCGCCTAGTTTTCCTTATTTTCTACAAGTTGTAAAGCTCATTAAAGTTGTTGAATGAGCTTTTATTTAAATTTCTCATTTTTAGACAGCACATAACACTAAGAGATAAGACTTCAATTTAAAAGTTAATGATGGTTTGGCTATATTAGAGTAGTTTCAAGCTGGTACTATGAGCTACAAGTTACACATTATCCAATTAGTCGACAAATCACCAAAATAATTGATTAGTCAATTATCAAAATAATCATTTGCGGCAGCCCTACGGTTAATGAGAGTGCTCTCACCACCTGGTTTGCAGCATTGTTCCAAACATTGTGGATCTCCTCATAAACTGAGAAAACAGAATGTGCTTACCACGATATCTGGAGTATTGTAGACGAGGTCTGAGGATTTTCATGTCATGGATGAGTGAAGATTTAAAGTGCAGCTTTCCCATTTTTGGGGGTGCTGAACAGGAAGTAAACACCACATCTGGTAGCATTCAAGCAGCAGAGGCAGATGGCTTTTGGGTATTTGTTTAAAAAAACAAGATTTGTGGTCTCTAAGCTGTAAATGTTTCACACCAAACACGATGAACCTTGAAGTTGTGCTGTAGCTGTTTGGGGAAAGTGGAGCAAACAGCACTCACACACCCACAGACACACACAGCTGTGCAGCATGATAAGCACACATTGAAAGGAATGTTTAAGAAACTGCCTCCACAACCATGTCAAATTATGTGAACAATAAAAACAGACAACTTTTGCAAATTTTACATGCAATCTTACACACCTCTGCATGTTAGTGTGGATTTCTACTCTAAACTCTGTAGATTTGGATACATTCGTTCACTTAAATGTTGTTTTTTCTCTAAAACTTTAAACATGTTTTCGTGTACAAAACCCTTGATAACCTTGAAGCCTGATGAGTGTGCTCATTTCATAAAGAGAAGCCCTAACTCCTCATTAAATACCTACTTTCTAGGGACCTAAATGACATAAATGGGATCAATCCAATCTTCTGACAGGATCAAGCTGCTTCGTAATTGCAAATGGGAATCCAGCCACCCTGTAATTGGTTGCTGTTTGTGTGTGTATGTGACTAGGTGATAAATGCCCAGCAGTGGCTTCATGCCAGTGTGAAGTCTAGAGCTATAGGTTTTACACTTTTGGGATTCCTTTTCCCACTTAGCCAATATCTTATTTGAGGACGAAATGCAAAAGGTTGTTAAAAAATTGGCTGTAAAAAGTTGCAGGAAAGTGCTTTGTGGCTGCGTATTCAAGCCAGCATTTGATGTTTTTGTTGCAGTCAGCTGATTTTTACACCTAAAACTTATTACCTCATCGCCTCAGCTCTGATAAAAGCTTGGTAGTTATTTTTGACCTTAAAGCAATACTAATTAAGTTTCACGATTGTCCCTCCTACTGGTTGAAAATGGAATTACAACTGTAGAAAAAACACTATCTAACCCTATTTAAAAAGGGGGACCGCAGGGTGTGTTCCAACTACTGGGGGATCACACTCCTGAGTCTCCCAGGGGAGGAGGGTCCGTTGTATAGTTGAACCTCAGATTCAGGAGGAGCAATGTGGTTTTCATTCTGGACGTGGACCACTGGACCAGCTCTATACCCTTGGGGGGGTCCTGGAGGGTGCGTGGGAGTTCGCCCAACCAATCTACATGTGTTTTGTAGATTTGGAGAAGGCGTTCGACTGCGTCCCTCAGGGGGCCCTGTGGGGGGCCCTGTGGGGGGCCCTGTGGGGGGTACTCTGGGAGTATGGGGTACCAGGCCCCTTGATACAGGCTGTTAGGTCCCTGTACGACCAGTGTCAGAGCTTGGTCCACATTGCCGGCAGTAAGTCGGGCTCGTTTCCGGTGAGAGTTGGACTCCAAGGCTGCCCTTTGTCACCAATACTGTTCATAACTTTTATGGACAGGATTTCTAGGTGCAGCCAAGGTGGTGAGGGGATCCGGTTTGGTGGCCTAAGGATCAGGTCTCTGCTTTTTGCAGATGATGTGGTCCTGTTGGCGTCGTCAGAACGTGGTCTCCGGCTTTCACTGGAGCAGCTTGCAGCCGATTGTGAAACAGCTGGAATGAGAATCAGCTCCTCTAAATCCGAGACCATGGTCTTGAGTCGGAAAAGGGTAGAATGCCTTCTCCAGGTCAGGGACGAGGTCCTGCCTCGAGTAGAAGAGTTTAGGTATCTCAGGATCTTGTTCACGAGTGAGAGAAAGATGGATCAAGCAATCGATAGGCGGATTGGTGCTGCGTCTGCAGTGATGCGGGCGTTGTACTGGTCTGTCGTGGTCAAGAGAGAGCTGAGCCAGTAGGAGAAACTCTCAATTTACTGGTCGATCTACGTTCCTCACCTATGGTCACGAGCTTTGGGTAGTGACTGAAAGAATGAGATTGTGGATACAAGCGGCTGAAATGAGTTTTCAACAGGGTGGCTTGGCTCTCCCTTAGAGATAGGGTGAGAAGCTCAGGGCTTGGAGTAGATTCGCTGCTCCTCCACATCGAGAGGAGCCAGCTGAGGTGGCTCGGGCATCCTGGACGCTTCCCTGGAGAACCAAAGGAAGACCCAGGACACGCTGGAGGGACTATGTCTCTCGGCTGGCTGGGGAACACCTTGGGATCTCCCAGGAGGAGCTGGCCCAAGTGACTGGGGAGAGGGAAGTCTGGGCCTCCTTCCTTAGCCTGCTGCCTCCACGACCCGACTCCGGATAAGTGGATGAGAATGGATGGATGGATGAATGGATGGGTGGCACAGCGAGGACTTAGTTTCATGTTCCTGTCAGTTATTAGCATTTATCTCAGTCTCATGCACAGAAAGTTACCAGCCACATCATCATAATTATCAGCCTGCTGTCACACTCTTGTCTAATGGACTTTTTAAACAATGTTTGTTTCATCCAGAGATAATTGGGGTTAATTAATCTGGTTGTGTTACTTTGTGGGTCAGAAGCAGAACAGTTTGGGATTGATTAACTCACATCTAAAGTTTTCAGTCGTCCTCTCAAACTCACATTATCATATGTAAAGTTAACTTTTTTCCAAATGAATATTCCCATTAGGCCCCATGCCACACCTGCTAAAGCAGGGACACAAACGTTTTTATGTGCAGCAACCCAGGGATGCTCATATGTAAATATGCCTAAGTCTTAGCATTTACTTGTATTTGTTTTCTTAACAAACCACACTAGGAAGGATCTTGGCATGGCTCCTGAGCACCAAACCTCAGAGTTCAGCTCAGTTATCAGAAGGTTTCATGTAGAAGTGTTTAGCCCGGAGGCTGTTTGCCATCAACCTCTAACCTGCTGGCGTTTAAACGGAACAGTGGAGAAGAATCGAATGTTTCAACACGCTCCATGTGACCGTCTGTGGACAATAAAAGATTTGTTCTGTACAGTAGCGTTCTGTCTGCAGAGCTGGATGTGCACACTCTTGCGTAAATGACTTGACTTTTGTTGTCTCTCCCATAAATCCTCACTTTGTCATCAGGAAATGAAGCGATGTGTGGGTCTTGTTTGTGTTTTCCTGTTCGGTCGCGGATTTAATTTTTTGGATTGTGCATGGGGAAAACGAGAACTGCAACAAAGCAGACCCACTAATTGACACTGCGAACTTTGGGAATTTGGATATGAGCTGTACACTGAAGTGTAGCAGCACCCAGGTTGCTGTTTTTGTTTACTTTTCTTAAAGAAGACAGATGGTTTTGGATTAGCGAGACGTTTATCAGCGGAGAGACGCTGGTGTAACACTGCATTCAAAATGATCCCGTTTGTCCTGGTTGAACTTTCAGTCAGTCTCCTTCTATCTGGGTCAACCCAGCATGCTCTGCACCGTACAGACAGCCTCTACCGCGGTTGTATCACCTGTGGAATAGATGATTGAAGGCATGGTGTGCACAGATTAAAATCATCTTTGTGGTGAGGGCGCTGGGTGATAAAAGGCTGTAAAATAAGAAAATCAAATTTCACCAAGTAATTTTTCTCATTTTGCACTTTTTGTCCTTTTTAATGGATTTTCACAGAAGGAAGAAGCAAATTCAGACATAACTGCCAGACATCATTTTGATGACACACACACACACACACCCTAAATACATTCCCACCTGTCTACCTGTGATGTTGAATTCAGAGTGTGTCCTGACTTTACCTCCCTGATGGTTTGATTATCTCCTCAGCGCGCACTTGTTTCCATTTTGAACAAATGTCTTGTGGATGGTTTGATTGTGATCTGGTGGTGTGTTATGTGTTTTTTCTCCTTAGGCAAAATGTTAATGAGTGAATGTTAAACTCAGAACAGCTCATTTTATTACTCAAATGATCTTAACACTTTTAAAGGGATAATTCAGATTTTTTGTGGAAAGGTTATGAACTATTCATCTTGTTTTCTGTAGATTGCTCTTTAAATGACTTAATTAACAGAAATAACATTGATTTACATGGCACATTAATTTTATGGTCATCGATTCAAAATACAACAATTTATAGAATAGCTGTATCAAATGCACTTTTATTTTGAAAATTACTTTATTTTGAAGTTTCGCTGACATGCATTTTCACTTGTTCCTGGCCATCACCAAACATGTTAAATGAAGAAGTGAGCAGCGTCATGGCGACCAGTGAGAAAACAGTCAGTGAAGAAATCATCTCCATCCATCCATCCATCCATCCATCCATCCATCCATCCATCCATCCATCCATCCATCCATCCATCCATCCATCCATCCATCCATCCATCCATCCATCCATCCATCCATCCATCATCGTCCGCTAATCCAGGGTTGGGTCGCGGGGGCAGAAGCCTAAGCAGGGAGGCCCAGACTTCCCTCTCTCCAGCCACTTGGGCCAGCTCCTCCGGGGGAACCCCAATGCATTCCCTGGGCAGCTGTGAGACATAGTCCCTCCAAGGTGTCCTGGGTCTTCCCTTAGGTCTCCTCCCAGTTGGACATGCCCAGAGAACCTCACTAGGGAGGCTTCAAGGAGGCATCCTGACCAGATGCCCGAGCCACCTCAACTGGCTCCTCTCAATGGATGGAGGAGCAGCGGGTCTACTCCAAGCCCCTCCCAGATGACCGAGCTTCTCACCCTATCTCTAAGGGAGAGTCCAGACACCCTGTGGAGAAAACTAATTTCAGCCGCTTGTATCTGCGATCTTGTTCTTTTGGTCACTACCCAAAGTTTGTGACCATAGGTGAGGGTAGGAACGTAGATCGAACGGTAAATTGAGAGCTTTGCCTTCCGGCTCAGCTCTCTCTTCACCAGTACATCACCCTTTTTTGTGTTAAAATGTGTTATCAGTCCATCTCAGCCGCTAACTTTGAACTCATCATTATTTGCAATCGTCTCACGTCAGAGAATTCTCTCTGTGTTGTTTAAATGGTCCTCAATACTTTACAGGATGACATTAACCAAGACAGATATGTTAGTGCAATCACTTCCTAGCGTTACAACTTCACACCCAACACACTTGAGTGGTGTCAATTCATCCAATGTCCCAAAGGTCACAGCCCATAATTCACACAGCAAAATAAGAAGAATCAAGGAAAGAATCAACAGCTGTTGGGGGGGGGGGGGTCTCTGCAGAGACACATAGACTCTTCTATGGGTCTTATGATATTTTTGTTGGAGTCTAAACTGTTTTTCTGTTCCTGAGCAAGATTCTCTGGACCTTTTTGTGAAGACCCAGCTCGGTTTTGCATCACCATCTGCTCATCTGTGAGTCGTTCGTGTAATGCATCCGCCTTAGACGGTGCTCAGAGTATTATGGCCAAAACCAATCCTAAATCCCTCCAAGTATCTTGATCTTCCTGATGTTCTGTAGGCAAAACAAGGACAGCGTGCATATTAATATCCTGGGACAGCCCAGCATCAGCTGATATTGATTTAGAAAATCCACAGATCAATCATGAAAGCCTTTTTTGTGTAGATGTAGGACGTCTCACGCCTGTTAGTTGCAAAAACAAGCGTTTGACTCTCTTCTTGACTAGCAAAAGGAAAATTCTGAAATGATATCGGATGAAACTGAAAATCAGCTTGAGTCTTGTGAACTAGAAGGAGATTATTTCCTGGAATCAGTCTGAATGGTGTCAGAAACACAAGTTGTTAGTGAAACAGTTTTAGACAGGCTTGTCCTACTTTTGTTTTCTGTTTTTAATCCCACGTGGTAAAAAGATGACAGTACTTTGCATAAGTCGTCTTACAAATAGGATGCTGTAGAGGGCAGCTCGCTGGGGAGCAGCTGGAGGCGATGTAAATCTCAGCATCGCCGGCAGCTACAAAAGGTCCGGCCACATGGTCCGCCCAGCAGCCCCAGCGGCTCATCTGAGATCTACAAGTACAGTATCCCACACTGAGAACTAACGCTCACACTGCTCACTGCTGCTAAAGATGACAGCCTGGCGTCGAACACAGATTCTAGAGCTGATAAAATAGATCGCTGCTCTGATAAACAACGGCTTCATTTTTTTCATATTTGCCAGCAGTCCATGACACGTGAAGACCGTGTAATCAGATTGACAACATGACATTGGACAAGTTGTCTAGAGGTCTTTATCTGGAAGAAGTGACTGGACCTGTCAGGCCGTGTCACACCACCAGCTGTGTGGGCCGGGCTGACATCCAGTGTGACACCACCCGTGGTGTTTTGTCATCTCTGCTCCTCCGAACGCAGAAAGTAAGTGTGGCGGACAGGTATTTTCACAACACATGACTTTCAAAATTATTAAAACAACAAAAAAAAAAAAGACAGTCTAAGCAGATTTAGGATTGGCATGTCTTAGCGGGGGAGGTTCAAGATGTTCGTTAAGGCTCTCTCATATGGAACTCCAAAGGTTATTTTAATGAACTTTTTTTTGAATAATGAAAATGATTTCATAATATTGAGCTTAGATTTTACATAACAATCTGTTATTTCACAATTTCATTGTCAGATTACATAATTGTCTAGTATTTATTCATGTTGATATTTATTTCATAATGTCTTATTTATTTATTTAATTTTGAATACTTTGGAGTTCCATACTCTCACGTTGTTAGAGCGCTCATGGAGACAGGACATCCTTATATGGTCAAGTAAAAACAATTTCCTGCAAATGAAAGCACAAGAAAAACACTTGTGTTCTAAAAATGTGTCGTCCTTTGCAACATTCCTCCCAAAATGCTCCGCTGGTAAGACTTTTGCTGGACAAAGGACATTGTGTGCTAACTTGAGAGTATCTCGAAGGAATCTTCAACCCCTTGGGAAAACTTTCTTGGCCTGATAAGATAATTGCACAGAAGCACTCGAGTCTGGAAATAACCTTGGATGTGAATGCAGGCCGTGGAAAGAAAAGTTGTATTGTTATGGTCATCCACAAGGTTTTTATTAACTTCTTGTGTTTGCTCTGGTGATTAACATTGAAATTAAACAGAAAAGAAGCCGGTTTGTCTGCTTGATGCAAACCCAAACTTAACTTGGCACTGCATATCTGGGATTGCTGCAACACCGATGCTGCCTGCTAGCTTTCTTATCTAGAAGGCACTTAAGGTCGCTTTGCAAACCCTCTCCTGCCATTGCCACACTCTTCTATCTAAGTGCTTCGTATTTTTGCTATTTTGGCAACATTTAGAAAAAACATGGTCAAGAGAAGATGGATATTGACAGATTATGACTTATTGATGCACTGTATGTTGCTTGTTTTCGCTTCCATCCTCTGAAAAAAGCTTCTGCAAAGAGATGTGAGCAGATTAAAGCCATCATCCACGGCTGCCAGGGACTTCATTCATAAACACAATACCAGCAAATCCAGTAGTGACCCATAATCGCTCTGCTCCTTTATAAGGCGCTCCTCGCCTCTTTTTCTGATGATTTTTTGGCTTAATATTTTTGCATTTAAAGCTCTAATGTTTGTGGATTTTCAAACTAATTTCTGTAACTATGATAAAAAAAATAATGAATAAGGTCCATAAGACCTCCCAGAAGGCCCCCAAGTCACAAATGCACACATGTACATTTCACGAGGGATTCATCTCTATTCCTATTTGTCATCACAGTTACTGCTCAGCAAATCACTTTCACACAGGCTGATTTGATTCAGACTCTTAGGGAGAGGCTTTTATTCACAGTCGATCAATTATTGATTCTAAATTATTCAATTTTGTATGGGCATCCAAAGTCACGCCAATCTACTTCTGGTCCATGGGTCAAAAAAATCACGAGTGTTCGTGTAAATGTTTGAGCCACGCCAGCAATGTCCTCACGGGCTTCAGATGTGTATCTGTTTAACTTTGTAGTGACCTCTGACCTTTACATCTTATACATATTTTTATTGTGACAATGATCTGTTGAAGTAATTTGAAAAAAGAACCACCAATGTGGTTTTCTGCAAAATGCAAAATATTTTCTACCAAGAGGTTTAGACAGCGTCTCTGCTCAGAAAAATAAACCAACAGAATTGATCAGAAAATGATTAGAGATCATTTAATTATTAGGAATTATTATGGAAACATCAGAACACAAAAATGTCTAAATAGTGTAACGATCCATAAGTGTTTATTATGACTGGCTGCTGTTTAACTGTTACTGTTCTTTTAAGAGACCCATTGGATGTGATTGAAGAGTGAAATCTGGAGATGCAGTGACATGCAGGTTTATCTCAGCTGTTTGTTGGACTATAATAAACCACTGTTAGGAGGAAATGTCAATGTCAAAATGTTATCTGGTGTTTTAGTTCTGCACAAACGTTACAATAACAAGAATTTATCGTAAGTTAGCTCGTGTTTGTAATACAGCTGCTTAAAGCTTCCGGTGCACAGATCATTAGGAATGATCAAAAGAAGCGCTGCTGCAGGCTGCTGCAGAGTTCAGAGAGTCCGTGCAAATTGTTAACAGGCAGAATGCAGTTTGTGGTTTCCAGGAAGTTTATTTTATTTTGGCACATCAGTCAAAAAGTCAGATTTTTTTGCGTTTTTCATTGAACAATATTGAAATACGTTGGTAATGTTCAACTGTTCGACGTGTTTTCACAAACACCGGGAGTCTATGGGCCAGTAAAAGTTAGTTTCTGATCCCATTTGACACGTGCCAGGGATTTAACATATGATGTCCGTGACACCAAAAAAAAAAAACAGAGTTGGATGCCAAGAAAGCGCTTATTATCAACAGGTGGCAAAAGTTATTTTAGGTTTTGTGTGAAAAGATGTAGAGGACTCCAACTGCTCATCTCACCAAATTGATGTCATCAAACCAGACACGGAGAAGAAAAATGGTTGAGTTTAGCGAGCTTCGTATCCTTCTTCAGGATGAAAGAAGGAGCATTAAACATGGAGAAAACCACCATAAATATGGCCATGTGGTAAATAGCAGCTACGCTGGGGGAGAAGAGATTCTGCTGTGACGTCATATATGCGACGTCTAGTCTTTTTAATTATGAATTTTTACAAGCTAATAAATCTGTGAACCTGTGTGTGATTTAGGGCAAACCAGACCAGAAAATAACTGTTATAGCCCCGTTCACTTCCATTCAGTTTTCTTTTTGGTCCGGGGACCCATGAGCTGACTGGAAGGGGAGGAGACTTGGGCTTTACAGAAAATACTCATTTCTATAAAAGAATACAAAGAAAAGATGACAAAGTACATCAGGATAGATGATTTTTAAAAAGTGTTTAGAATAATTAATGTTTTTAGAACAATATGACCATAAAGTGCTGCCTTGCGGTAGAATCACCTGTTATTTTGCTTTTTTGTGTCCAAATAATAGATGCATTTCAGGTCAAATACATAATGTAAAATATGCATTTGACAGTACATAGCATCTCTATATAATTTAATATGAGCTATCTTTTAGTTACCAAAGTGCATCTATATTCCTGCAGGGAATTTTCAACCAGAACCACAAAATAAAATAACATTTGTTCTGACACAAGCAGCACATTAAAGATTTGGACAGTTTTCTGTTTAATCACACTGACCTCAGTCACTCTCTGTCACCTGATATCCAGGTAATGTTGACTCCTGGACCTTGAGTAATGACATACCTCATTCAATGATTCATTAGGTTGGAAGGGCACAAAGGTGTTGAGACTAACAAGTTCAGACTGGCTCCACCTGCTGTTGACCTTCAGCACCTGCACCTCATCTCCTACCAGAAACCTGACTGTTGCAGGCTTTAGGGGACGTTGGAGGGGCATATCGATATCTGAGAGTTACAAATTTATCTCATCATGCCAAGAATGCATTATCATAAAGCATCAAAGCATTATTGTTTGAAGGAAGACCAAAATATTGCAAATGGCAATTCTCACTGGAAAAATACTCTGATATTTTGAACATTGTTGCACAAAGTCAAAAAACCTGTTTATCAATAACATCATGTTTAGTTAATTTTGAGTCATGCATGATAATAATGAGGAGAGCACCATTTCCCCTACTGAACACTAGTTTAGAGAGGAAAAAAGCTGCAGTAAAGCAAACCTTTATTTTTTTTTTGCAGTATTCCCTTAAAAATGATACATTAATGAATGTGGAAAATTGACTGTATTCAAATATAATATTTGTGAGCAAAAACAAATGGAAAGAGAAATGAAGATGACATAAAAATGCATTAAGAATTTTGATTACTGAATGTTTTGGAGCAGACTTTAGGAAATAAAAGGTATGAATCAATCAAGCTGAACTGAAACATAAATAAGTTTCTGCATGTGCACAAAGAGCTAAAGCCAGAAAAAATGTCATTGTAAAACAGTCTGGAGCAGGAACTTGTGTTGGAGCAAGTAAGATGGTTGTTCTTCATCACCTCAGAGAAACAATTAAGCTGCCAAATGATTCAAGTATTTGTAGATTAATTTCACAGAATACACAGATTGGAAGTCAAGCTTCTGACGATCCCTTAAATCCATGGAGTGATATGAATGCAAAAAAACTGAAATTGAACAGAAGCACATCTGCTGTTCATTAAAATTCACTGACAGTTGGCTTTTTAAAACCGTTTTATTTATTGGTTCCAAAAGCACAAATTTCATGTTCCATCATGGAACGTTCCATGTTGTACATTTGCATCTTTTATTTGTGTTTGATGATTTATGTCAATTTAATCAAATGTCTCCTTCACACTGAAGGCATCAGCAGCAGAATGGTTTACTCGCGTGATGCACTGCGCGCCAATCCACATCGGGAGAGTCTCAGCCGCGGAGCTGCTTCTCCACCGTCCTCCTCGCCAGACTTGCGAAATCACAAAATCCCTCGAGACTTCAAAGGTCATGATTTGTTTACACCATCCGCCATTAAACCAAAAAGACTTAGAAAAAGGAAACCACATTTGATATCGCTGTCTGATGTCATATATAATGTTGATCCTCTCCACTGCAGGATTAAAGCCATGAAAAACACACTGTTGCACTTCTTGAAAGATGCTGGGAGTAAATAAGCCGTTAGGTCACATATATAGATGTAATCTACATAGATATGAAATAACATTGCTGCAAGTCTTTTATTTTGAAAATTACCGGATGCTTTACACTGAAACTGTGTGTGATTTCCTGTCTAGCCCTATATTAACTGCAGAAATTCCAGAAGCAGCTTGCGGCAAAAAAATGTAACTCGATCCTATCTTTAGCGGCGCAGCGTGGTGTGCCGCTTCTGGGACGCGCTTGAAAATATTTGCCGGTTTTGATCAACCCAGTAGACTATAATGGCTTCTATTTGAAGCAGAGACGTTCCGTTGCCATTCCACGCCGCTGATGCCTCCAGTGTAAAGTACGCTTTATGGTCCATTTTTGGTGAACATGTGTGGATTGTTGCCTCAGTCTCCCGTTCTTAGCTGACGGTGTGGTCTTCTGCTGCTGTAGTCCATCTGGTTCAAGGTTCAACATGTTGTGGATCAAATGCAGTTCTCCTTCATTTGAGTTTCCTCTGACATCAACAAGGTTCTCTGAAGGCCCTAGAGATGGTTGTGAGTTAAAATCCCAGCAGATCAGAAGTTTCTCAAATACTCAGACCAACCCATCCAGCACCAACAACCATGCCACATTCAAAGTCACATATTATGCAAAATTCATAAGAAACGCATAAAAATGACAGGACCAACGAGAGAACCGAGGGGAATACTGACATAACAGTGGTGCGCAGAGGTGTGGGTTTCAATGATGAACAGGAGAGGGAGGGGATGGGGAAAACACAGCAACTGCAATACAGTTAGCGCAGTGTTTGAGAAAAACTGCAGGAAAAGTGTGGGTGTTTAACCATCATTCATTAGAAAAAGTTTCTACAGGTGCAACACCCATGAAAGAAGAATAGAAACACCTCTCACATGCAAGAGAGAGCTGCTGCTGGAGCAGCTGCTCTACTCTGAGCCCCTCCCAGATATTGGAGCTTCTCAGCTTATAGCAGCCTGAGTGGAGGATGGGTGGGCGTGGCCAGCAACAGCTAGTTTTCTTAAAGTGACAGAGCAATCTCCTTTCCTGGAAAGTGTAAACATTGAAAGTTTCCCAAAGTTTGCTAATAATTCTCGATTTTTTTACTCTATAGGCTCATGCTAGATTCTGTTTTCTCTGATATTTTCCTCCCTTTCCTCTCCTAAAATTCACTCTGAGAAATAAGTGAAACCTGAAGGTAACAAAGCCTCTGGTCAAAGAGGTGACAACACTCTCCACCGTATGCTGAGTGAGCTGAGAGTGCATGTTAAGGGCAGTCAGAGTGGCACTCACCCTGAAACTCATACAGGAAAAAATGTCACTGACGGAAAAAAAAAAAGAACAGAAAAACCCTGATAGCACAACAGTAGTCTGATATGAAGAACGTGGCTCTATGGCTGCAATAAGATATCATCTTGAGGATTATTTTTGTTCATTTAGAAGCTTTAGAGGCTGGAGGAAAAATAAAAGCAGCTTCAGATAATTAGCCACCTCTGTCAGCTGAGACTATTTTAATTTCCTCTGATTAAATATGAGACGATAGTCAATCATAAGTGACTTAGCTGTGGTTTACTGTAGTATTTGTTCAAGAGGTCATCATTATGAGCTGAATGTGCCGGAGGAGCTGAATGGGGCCAAACAGGGCTGATCTGAACACAGAGATAATTTGTGGAAAGTTCTGAGTTTATTTGATTGGATCGTTTAAGCTAAAGGGATGATTTGTTCTCATATCAGAAAGGCCTTAATGTGATGATGGAGTTAAAATTAGCCAGTAGAGAAATAGAAAAACCAAGAATAAGGTTTTTGACTGCACCTTAGCTGAACTGCATATCAGATCACAGCTGTTTCATGTGACTGCAGAGGCTCCAGGAAAAGAAGGTGATCAGCTTTTTTTATGACCGAATAAGAATCTGGTAAAAAGGCTTCAGCACCTAACGTCCATCTTGTCTGAGGAGGATGAAGCGCTTTGAAAAGAATAGAAGACCTCTAAGTGTTCCTTGGTAGTGTCAGTGCTGCCAACATGAACTGTGACGTTCAAAGATAATTTTGATGTCAAGCTCATTTTTTCATTTTCACCATATTTGAGAAACATTTAGAACATAATGAGATTTTTTTATTGGCATATTCCATTTTCTGATTATAGTTTTAATGCCATAAAATGTAGGAAAAGTCAAGATGATATTAAATGAGCTGTATATATTTTTGGCTTACCAGGTTGTGTCAACATTCATTCATTCAAGCTAACGTGGTTAAAAAAAACAACAAAAAAAGGAAAAGCTCAGATGGGCTTCACTTGTACCTAAATCCTAACAGGAATTGGTTGAAAGTGTGGGATTGCAGAAATGGAAAAGGGACACAGCACCGGGCCATATCTATCCCCAAGCCAAATGAAAACTCTGAATGATGCGTCAATCACAGGAGTAACCACGGTGACAGAGAGAGAGAGAGCATATTCTGTCCATATTCATCTTGTCAAGGTCAACATCGGTAATAATGACATTTTAAAACCCCCGAAAAGTGTTGCTACAGAAAACAACAGGTGTGGAAATAAAGGTAGAAGCTCCGGAAGTTTGCGCATTATCCAATAGCTCTGAGTTTTATTTTATCTTTTGAGCTGAACCCACAGCTGCATCCCACTCACTGGACACACACGTTTTCACTCGTCATTGTCAGCAGATACAAGGCTCCCATTCATTCCCCCTCCTATGCAGTTTGGCATAAAGTTTAACCAATAACCACATCTGAACTTTTAGCTTAGCTGCAAACTAACAGGCATAGTGGACAATTGTTCGGCTGCTAAATGTACCTGAGGAGTTGGCAGAGAAAGAAACGGATCTTCATGAAGTAAACCCAACCCAAAGGAAATTTAACGGTTGCTTCTTTTATGAAACACTTTCAAGTCGGGCCTGAGATGCCTTCCTGCTGTCTGGTTGTGATTTATGGACCAAAGCATCGTGGGGGGAGGGGAGAGAGTAAACCTGCCACTGTTAGCCCTCAGAGCTGCCAAGAACTTTTTAGAGACAGAGTAAAAGACTATGTGATATGACGAAAGCTGATTTTAAATGTGTGAGCTTTATTTTGTAAGCTCATACTATCTCAGGACATGGCCGACCTGATTTGGTGATTTATTAGCCTAGAGCCAGCTTGAAGCTGGAGTATGTAGTTTAAATATTTTAATGTAACTTAAAAATGCTTAAATTTGACTATCTGACCCTGTTCTAATATAAATAGGTGATCTTTCAGAATTTATTATTCCCCTAAGTTCCTCCCCTGGCATCGACAGCAAAACAAATTTACGGGAGTCTAAAGTTTTGACCAACAGATTGGCATATCTTCAAGAGGAAGCTGCAATGAATGAGAATGTGCCCCAGTTCCCAGCATGCACTACAGGGTGACGCATACGCCTCAGTCAGCTTAGCACACTAACCTAGCTTGAACGAAAGTTTGACCTGCAGTTTATGTCAGTCTGTAAACTTCAAGTTAACTGTGGAAGAGGAGGAAGTGGAATGAAAAAGGATTTATCTTTTGTGCATTGGAGTCAAGTCATTAGTGTAGCGTTCAACCTTACGCTACATTGTTTTAGCCTGTTGTAGTGTTAGCAAGGGTAGACGACCATTGCAAGTACTTGATTTCTGATGGTTTTTGATGTTTCTCTGCTTGAACACTGTAGATTTGATTAAAAGGCTCAGGAGATAATTCAGCTGTTAGAATCAGGTGTGTCTGAGCAGGAACATAACAAAAACATTGCTTGTCTGTTAGTGCTACAAGGTTATTTGTGTGCGTGTGTGTGGTATGAGGCGTGGCTTTCATCTCCTTCCAGAAAGGGAGGGGGAACAGGGCTGGGAGCGTTAGCTGCTCAGATTTATCGTCTTTATGACGTTACGCTATGGACCACAGCTTTAAATTGGGGATTGCTGCAACCGTATCGCAGATTTGTTTGTATGACTATAAAATTTTAGATGTTTTGTTTATTGGGGGGGGGGGGGGGGTACCAGGGATCCAATTTAGTTCAGCCTTCACTGTGACTAGCCTTTAGCTCATCAATCCAGTTAGAACTAACCTGTTGTTAAAAGAGTTATCCACAACAGGTAAGATATTAGCTGTTCATACAGAAAAACACAAACTAAATCGAGCTGTAAACACACACACACACACACACACACACACACACACACACACACACACACACACACACACACACACACACCACATTAAATAATACTGCGGTCACCTTTGCAGGTTCGTTCAAACTTTCCGAAAGCTTTTCCCACTCTTCCCTTCTTCACAGCAATAGAAAGTGCACGCACGCACGCACGCACGCACGCACGCACGCACACACACACACACACACACACACACACACACACACACACTGAGCCTTTCTAGCTGCAGCATGGTCTTATGACAGCAGCAGGTGCACCTAATTCCCTACAGAGGGCAGCTGAATGACAGATATAAAAAGACTAAACTTAATTAATAAGTATATGTGATCCCTGGTAGTGGTATGGTTGGCATGAATGGCCAGAGGTAACGGACCCCTTTGCTGATGTGTATTTTTGATACTAATGCTTAGGTGATGTTGACGGGTCTGTGTTCAGCGTAGGAGAGGTGTGGGGGCGGGGGGTGTTCCGTGCTAAATTCAGTACAAAAATGAAATTGCATCGTTCACTGCAGTGATTGCAGAGATATAGGACATGCTCACTTCCCATCTGACATTAGCAGTAAATGCATCTTATCACCTGTGGCAGCAGGTTTTCATATACGCTAAACTGCATCCAGGCCTGTTGTTACAACGCTTCACTGATTACTGTACACATTCCACTGATATCAGAGCAGCAGCTGTGAAAGTGGGCTAGATCTTCCTGCGTTGTTGTGACAAGCTCTTTAATAAAGAAATATTTTGGTTTTTGTTTTTTTCACAATACACAGCATTTCATTTTTAAAAAGAGGGTGTTAATGTGTTGCATCTTGCAAAAAAAAAAATGCTCCTTCCACAAACCAGGTGCTGTCGTCCCCAAAAATAAATGTGTGTGCCCTTCAGGAGCTTGTAATATTGTGTGTGCCAAACATGCACACTATGCTGCTCCTGCTGACTCTCAGAAGCATGCATTATTTAGCAACAGGAACCTTCTTTTTATTTAATATTCCCCAACTTCAAAATGTGACAGATAAAATTCACATTTGGCAAATAATCATAAGCGTGTGTGTGTGTGTGTGCCCTTTGCTTCAGCAAAGGCACTCGTATGAAAACATGCAAACAGAAAAATGTGCTGATTAAAATCTGGCATTAGGGACATTTCTCAGTGATTTATGTCAGAGGGACGTTTATACTGAGACAGCTAATTGGATATTTTAGCACAACCCACTTTCTCTTTTGATTCATCTGATCTCATGAGTGATTGATCGACTGCGCCTCCCGATCCAGGTAGTTTCTCGAGTCCGGATCTCTTCTCCCCTGGACTGTAAACACTAACTCCCAGTCTCTCCATGTAGCTAGAAGGGAGTTTAATTACCACAGTTTGGAAGAAGTGATTTTTTTCTTCTGCACTTTAAATAATGCCCAAAAATGGATTTTTGCCTGCGAGAGGTATGGGATCTCTGCCCAGTGTTCCTGAAGAAGAGTTTAATCTGCAGAAATCTGTTAGCCAATCAGAGGCAAGATGTCCGAATATCAGGAAATAAGATTCCAGATCCTGACATGTTCTGCTCACCTCCCCTCTGGCTCAGTTCTGGCTCATCCGCACTAGCATCAGCTCCACTCCAGTTCGCGCCGCCCGCCCCAGCCTGGCCGTGTTCTTTCCACACTGCCTTAGGAATGCACACGTGATTGAGCACATGGGCGGTCTCCAAAATTGAAGCGAAAAATTGGAAGATATCAGTGATGTCATCTCTGAGCACGTGGGTGGGACAAAAGAGCGCTGAGAAGTCCACGGTGTCTTCATTATTAAACAAAGGCGGCCTGACCAGTGTTGCTTTTGGAGACTCTGACTATGATATTGCATCCTGCTTTGCTGTGTGTCCTGGCAGCGCTGTCTATGCGTGTGTGTGTGTGCTCCAGTGAGACAGAGAAATAAACTGCTTCAGTTAGAGGCTTGCGCCACAGTATCCAGAATGATAATGAATTGTGCATGCAGGAAGCCCCCGCTGGCTGATTCTATCGGCCAATCGGAGGCTCCCCCTAATGGTCGGCATGAATATGAGCTGGCCAATCAGTCGGTAGTGGGTGTGTTGAACCGGTTCAGCCCGAAGCAGACCACCTTGGGTAGAGGGCTGAAAAAACGTCCAGTTGAGCTCAGAAAGAATCCAGGCTATGCTGATGTGGACACTCCCTACCCTATCTAGGTGGGGTAGAGCCGATGCTAGTGTGGAAGCCTGATTCTAGTTCCTGAAGCAGGAGCACCAGAGCACAGAGATCAACTCACTTCATTGATACTAGAAACTACTGCAAATGTGTCGGAAAAAAATAGGCAACTTGGTTTTTAACATGGTTATGATTGTTCAGCTCTAATTGAGTGTTGCTTAAAATAGCTTTCCGGAGTATTTCTTTTATCTGATGGCACCATCTAGTGGCTGACAAGCGTATCACACCAATAGTCGGTCGACTCGGTAATTTAAGATGGCGACTGCATGTTTCTTGTTTATGAATGTGCTGTGGCGGCCCTGGCCACTGCCAGGCCGGGCAGGGCCGCGGTGCATTGTGGAGGGGTAAGTTTGGGGTTGTTTTAGTGTGTTTTTGTGGTGTTCTGGAGGGTTGTATAGTGCGGGATTGTGATAATGTTGTTTAGTTTTAGTTCAGTGTTCATTTTATGTTGTTTTTGTCCGGTGCCTGTTGGCACCTTGTGTCAAATGTATGTGTCGGGGGGTGAAGAGGGGAGCCGTTCGGCCATTAAACTGTTCCGTGTTTGCTACTTGGTGACTCGTTCTTGCCGCTGCACGCACACCCCGCTAGATGGCGTCTGAAACCGCCACAGTGCTTCTGTAGCCGACAAACAGAGCTAAAACACGTTGTTTTACAATTATTATTCTTATGTCATGTTGTGTTTTCATATATTTATATTTTAAAGACTTAATTGTCCGTGAAAAGTTCATCAACGCTGCATCAGCCGAGGTACTTCCTTAAATTTGAAGCACGTAAGCGGTAGTCTAAAACTATTGGTTAGTTCTAGTCGCCGCTCAGTTTCCAGGATTTTACAGGGCAGGGGGCAGGCTTAGCAAAAAAAAAAAAGACGTATCACTTACATTATATCACACTACATGATAAGACAATCGGATTTCTGAAAAATCATGCATAATTCCTGAAAGAGGAACACTCCAGATTGCTGCTTTAATACACTTGGTCTTTTTATATAAAAGAATACCAATGCCTGAGATTTTGTGAATACATTAAAATGTTCATTTTGCTAGCCGTTTCTCCAGACAATACTATGATAATTAAAGAAATGTCCAATGAACTACAGAACAAGGAGTCCTGGTCCCAGTATCTAGAGCTTCAGTGCAATACTGCTATTGTCTCCCAAATGATGAAAATAGCACTAATAAACAATTGATACGATCTGTTATCTGAGGTTGTCAGAACAGTTGTCACGCTACTCTCAAACGTGAAGAACTGAGTTAATTAAATCCTACAAGAGAGAGCAGAAATTCCTTCAGAATAAAATCGGTAACAGTTCTGTAACATTCAGCTGTTTTCACTCTCATTTGCTTTATTTATGACCTGCATCTGTCATCCTAATATATATGATGCCTGACACATTATCTGTGGTGTGAATTAAAAACATTAGTGCTAAAACAGGTGCTAATTTTATGCTAAAAAAATGCAAACCATATTTTGTAGCAACCAGAAGTGTTATTTATTTATTTCCTATCATTTTCTAGTATTTCTATCAAGCTGGTCTCTTTCATGGATCATCTTATTTTTGGGGCTGCATGTAAATAATATTTAGTTCGGATCGGCCTTCAGAGAGTCTAGCCATGATTTGAAAGCAGAATGTAAACACACTTGTAAGTAATTAAATGACGCCAAGAGATTTGACATGTAGTCAGTGTTCACTTTCATAAGGGCTGCTAGCAGCACAGATTGCTGTGGTGCTCGGTGGCACTTCAAGTGTTTCTAAATTAGCTTTGATTTACGATTGCTGTCCCAACCAATAAGTGACCTAATTTTTTTGCATTTGAAGGTGCAAAATCACTCTATCAAAGGCAACAATATGTAAATTCTCCTGGATTATCAAAGTTGTTGCACCAGTCAGAGGCCTGATCGGGTCTCAAAGGTCTACAGTCTTGAATAGAATTAAAGTTTTCTGGTTAAATACAGCTTATATTGTGTGTCTTATTCAGATTTATTGTATAATAATTTTGATGCATGTCCTCTGTCTCTCATGTCTCTTCTTGTAGGAAACATCTTTGTGGTTAGTCTTGCAGTGGCGGACCTCGTGGTGGCCATCTACCCGTACCCTTTGGTCCTCACCTCTATTTTCCACAATGGCTGGAACCTGGGTTACGCCCATTGCCAGATCAGCGGCTTCCTCATGGGTGTCAGCGTCATCGGCTCCATCTTCAACATCACTGGCATCGCCATAAACAGATACTGCTACATCTGCCACAGCCTCAAATATGACAAACTGTACAGCGACAAGAACTCTGTCTGCTATGTGATGCTAATATGGGCACTGACTGTGGTGGCCATCGTACCCAACCTGTTTGTGGGTTCTCTTCAGTACGACCCACGGGTTTATTCCTGCACCTTCGAACAGTCGGCCAGCTCGGCGTACACCATTGCTGTGGTGTTTTTTCATTTTATTTTGCCCATTATGATTGTTACCTACTGCTACCTGCGGATTTGGATTTTGGTCATCCAGGTGAGGAGGCGAGTAAAACCGGACAATCGACCCAAGCTGACGCCGCACGACGTCAGGAACTTTGTCACGATGTTTGTGGTGTTTGTGCTCTTTGCTGTTTGCTGGGCGCCGCTCAACTTCATCGGCCTGGCTGTAGCAATCAAACCAGAGGTCGTGGTTCCCCTCATCCCAGAGTGGCTATTTGTGGCCAGCTACTTCATGGCCTACTTCAACAGCTGCCTTAATGCCATTGTGTACGGTGTGCTGAACCAGAACTTCCGGCGGGAGTACAAGCGCATTGTAGTGTCTGTGTGTACAGCTCGTATATTCTTCCAGGACAGCTCCAATGATGCAGGCGAGAGGCTCAAAAGTAAACCGTCACCACTCATGACCAACAATAACCAGGTCAAGGTGGACTCTGTCTGAACTCAGAAACATGAACTCGTTTGCAGTTTATTTTATTAATGTTTTATTAGTTTTTATATATAAAAAAATACCAAATACAAGTATGAAAAACAGCTTGTATCCTCTGAGCTGTGATACTGTACGGTGCTACCTGACCTCTGAACAATCACAGGAAAAACAGGGGTGCATATAATCTTTCTCTTTAAGCACTTTGACTCTGCAGTACGTGTAGTAAAGTGAATATAAAACGTTTGGTTTGTTTTCATATTTGCAGTGATGATATAAATGTATCATGCATTACGTAAGTATATATTTTTTGTATTATATGCAACGCACACGCACGCACACGCACACACACGCACACACACACACACACACACACAGTCCTGTGCAAAAATCGACTCATTTCTTATAATACAGTGGTCTTTATCAGTAGTTCTCCAGTCGTTCTGAAGGTCATGAAGTTTTTCAAACAATTCTTTAGTTGAATTATTTATAAAGCCGTTTGCCTGATCTGTGAGGGAAGGAGGCATCAAAAGTACCTAAATTTCAGGGATGAACCAGTATTGTGTCAACACAGACATGTTGGCACTAAGTCCGTTTTAAACTAGATCTGTAACGAGCTAAAGTATTAGCAAGCTACCGAGATTTTAACCTTTGCAACTTGCCACAAAGACACACTTTGTTCTAAATTCTTTGTATTTTTTTTTTTATAACTTTAACCAAACATGTTTGATCCCAAATATTGTTGGTTGAACTGTAAAAGCATTGGAGCTAAATAATTACAGGCACAAAGAAAACTCAAGACGTTTTAACGTGTATACTACTTATATCCTCTTTTTTTTCTTTCAGAAAAATCATTTTAAAATAATCTTTTGAAGGTCTTTTTCCCTCTACAACTAAATTACTTTCATTTTATCCTGATTATCTGCTGTGATTTATATTATTATTATTATTAGGCCTGACACTTCTACATGTGTCCTTTATTTACTTTCCTTTTATTAAAATTCACATGTAGAATGAAACACTGTTATTGTCAGGTACAATAACTGAGTAACAAAGCAGCCAATGTCCAAAGAGAAACTTTGAAAGATCTTCAGAAGCCCCAAAGAACTATTAATCAAGACCATATAGAATAGCTACACGCAAGTCCAGCTGTTTGGAAGAAAGTATAAAGAAATTAGGAGTTGTTTAAAGACCAAGTTCACTCATTTTTTCAATACATTTGCAGTGGTGCTCCAGTTTCAGGAAGTAAAAGTTAGCCAGAGTAGAGGGGAGCAGAAGACAGCAGGGTTTGTAGTCTTATTTCATGGTATCCAGACATCTCTCCTCTGATTGGCTAACAGCAACACGACTCTACCACTGACTCTGTTTGCTATCTAACGTTAAAGCTTTATCTCCACAAATAACACAAGCCTGGAGGAGTTCTGCCATGTTGTGTAGTTGCTAATGCTAACGGTTAGCTTCTACTAACCGAGACATGCTCTGCTCTCTCCTGGACGCTAAAACCATAGATATCATATATATCGCTAGATGCCTTACCCGGGCTGTTCGTCAACTGGACAAACGACCCTACATGGCCTCCATCTTACTACAGACAGCTGCCCCCTTTCGTAACATTGGTGTCAATGGTGCATGTACTATATCTCTAACTTGCTCAATTTTCAACTGATTTTCAAACGGTTTGGTTTGTTATAAATGCCAGAGATGTGGCTGTAAAATATGACGGATTTGGCCCGTTAATTTAAAAATGTGCAAGTATGTCGTCTCAAGCCTATGTGCTATAAGGATTGTAATAATGCAAACCACTTGTAAATCTGTTAATATTTCATCGAGTTAAGAGTGTTTAAGTTGTTCACTCACCTTCCATCTGCTACCATTGAGACCAGAACGTAAGCTGTTCAAAGTAAGATGGCTGCCGTGTAGGGACGCTGTCGACTCCCAGTTAAGGCATCTAGCAATATATATGATATCTATGGCTTAAACAACAACAGCCTCCCCCTTTGCAAGCCAAGATGGATGAGTCCATGAATGCTAATTTTCAATTTGACGTAGAATTGAGTGGGTTTTCTAATTTGAGCGTTCCCCCATCTATTTTCTATTAGCAGCTAATGCAGGAAATAGGAGTAAAAGTCTATTTTCACATTTAGCCTGCATGTTAAATTCAGTCATCAATCATATTTCAAAAATCACAAGTAACTAAAGGTTTCTCAGTGAACTTGGTCTTTAAAACCTTTGCATAGTCATGCGTAGAAACACCCCAGCAAAAAGAAAAGAGCATATTTTTAGACAAATACTTTTTTACAAAACTTTGCTGAAGCAAATATAAAAAATTTAAGTTTTGATCAAAATATAACAGTGAAATTAACCAGTTTTAATAACCTCAGTTGTAACACTGTTACTGGGTTTGAGCAATGTGGGTTGCTGCTGTCCTATTTTATACTTTACGGCACCGTCCTACGTTGGGTGGAAAATTAAAATTAGTAAGAGGGATTTCGATCTCTCCACTTTTTAAGCTCATCATACTGTATGCATGGTTATCAGGAAATGTTTATATGCAAAATAAAATGTGATATTGATGAAAGCTTTGCTTTAACCTTGTCTTCAGTTGAATAGATTTCTGAATTATTTTGAGTTCCCTTAGGCCATGTACACACGTAGACGGGTTTTTGTGAAACCAAATATCCTCCCTCACCAGTCTAGGATAAAAACTTGGGTCCACACTTCCCACATTTTCAGCTACAAATCCAGTGCATTGTAAAGCACATTCATAGGCACGCCAAGCCTGTAGGTGGCAGTAGTTCCCCAAATCATTGGCGTCTTTGCCGAAATACATTTCTTGGATGTGGAAGAACTAGTAGAAAAAGTGTGTTCTCTACCTTATTTTGTTTGCTGATGATTTCAGCTTTACTGTCATCTTCATCTATGATGAAAAATTTGAAAGAAACAGAATGAACATAACCAAGATGGAATAACTAGGTGGCGGAAAATAACCGCTCTTGTCCCCGCTTTCCACAGGACGTGAAAGCAGCGCATAATAGCGCTGTTTTACCCGCGAGCTCATTCCCAATCGGCAGCGATTCTGACGCGAAACGGAAGCAAGAGCGTTCCACACAGCTGATCCCACGAGGTCACAAAATCACAGGAGGATCGCAACACCATGCGTCATTTTAGAAGTCCACACAATGACAAGCAAGGAGAAAGTCATGTATCCAAATAGGTCTGTAGTTTACTTTCAGGAAATGGCGTACTGCACCTTTCTTTTATTTTGAAAGGTTCCGGATGTTTCACAGTGCCTTTGTGTTTTACTTCCTGTCTGTCCCGATCTAAACTGCAGAGTTTGACGTGTTTCAGTAGTGTAGAGCGTAAAAAATAGACTCGAGACGTAACGATAGTGTCCCGTCGCTTCTGGGACACGTCCAACATGTTACACATAGCTGCCGGTGGAAAGGACCCTCTCCACTATAACGGCAGCTAATTGGCGCCTAGTACGTTTCGCAACGCTTTCACTTGTGGTGGAAAGCAGGGGTTAGTGTCATCCTTCGCCATTTTGTACATGTGATGTTGGAGCATTTTTGTCACAGATAGTGACGTTGCAAAACCTAAAACCCCGGTTATTTATGTCCAAGCAAATGCTGACAATGAAAAATTTACAAATTTCCACTTTGGTTGGAGGTTTTTGAAAATTGTTTTTGTTGGTGTAGATCTTCACTTTCGTGTGGATGACAGGCCAAACGATAGAAAAATATTTTCATTTTGTGGGAAACACGGCTACGTGTGTAGGTCTGTGAGTTGTAACAAACCTTTTCTTGCAGAACTGCCCTAATGAGATCGTTTTGGCGTTGCCTTTTGTTTGTAATTAGATTCAGTGTACTGACCACCTTTTAAAGCTACAGCAGCTGCCTTACAAAGACATGAATGAAACAAAAAAAATTCTCTGGGCTCCCATGGGACTGAAACTGCAGCATACAAGGTGAAACAAAGATCTTGCATGCTAGTTTCACCTTATCAACCATCTGCTACTCTAATATCATGATGGATGGAATAATGTTACATTTTGGGATTTTACGTGTTGACTTTTTTCTTCTGAAAAATTTAGTTTCAATAACAAAGACCTACAAGGCATGTACTCCGGCTTGTCTTTACTGTTGAAAAAGTTATAGATTTATCTAAAGTAGTCTTCAATAGCTATAAAAGATAATATACGGTATACTTTCAGCATCATCTCTGTCCAGAGATGATCAGTGTGTATGAAGTATTGGTAGGCACCAGAGTCCTTCACACTGTGAAGGACTCTCCAGAGCCCAGGAGAGGAGACTGTATAGGCTACTGTACATCAGGGGTCCCAACATGTGTCTCATCCTCCGCGTAGGCAACCCGGTTAGTGGAACCGGGAGAAGAGCTCAGCGATGCATTTTGAAATCCACTCAGCTTACATAACGGCCACTGACCATCATCCTCTAAGTAAGAGCTGAAAGGGCTCCCAGTGGACTACCCCCACCCCTCCCCCGCTCTTCATTTAATCCCAAGAGCTGTGTGTGCTTGGAAAAACTGAAGGGGTTGATGATGAGCAAATGTAAAAATCCCTGGGATTTACTCTGCCCCCAAACAGTGTCATGCAGTAATCTGGGCCCAGTGTGTGTGTGTGTGTGTGTGTGTGTGTGTGTGTGTGTGTGGTTTTAGCCCAGGATGTGTATTTTGCTTTGTGATCAGTAAAGCTGATTTAGAGTTTATTTATTGATTCAATATATAAAACAGAAAAATTAACCATGACTCACATTTCCAGCTGATAAATTAACACTTTGTTCAAAGTTTATTAAGTTTAATCAATTCGAAAAATGAGAAAAAGTTATCGCCAAAGTGAGAGCCAAGGTGAGGCTATTGATCTCCATGTCTGTAATCATAAATATGGACACAGCTATAATGATGTCATCTGTTGGCTTGTGAAGAGCCATTTTAAAGCCTCAGGTTTGGATCTGAGCCATCTTTGGAGCCACAAGTTAGAATATGAAGAAGATAAGAGGTTCAGGAGGTTCACCAGACTAACGTAAGTACTGTGGCAAAGATTTTCTACATTACAGAATGAATCCTTTCAGAAGGACCACAGTAGTAAAGATCTGAAACAAAAAAGTGTTAAAGAAGTTGCATTTAATTACCAGTATTTTAAAAAAATTAAACAAATGTCAGAGAACATATACAATAACCCCAGGAAAAAAAATTCTATATATACATTTTTAATTAAAATATTTTTCAAAACAACGCCCCAGTTAAGCCAGGTGTACACTGTGCGACTTTTTCCCTTTTTTGAGCCGATTTTCCCCTCGTGGGAGAATCTGCGTGATCGAGGCAAGTTGTGTAGTGTACGGGGGTTACGAGGGCGATTAACACCACGCGACCAGCTACCGAACAACAATCTTAAGCTCGCACAAATTTATAGCGTGTTTGATATTTTGCTCGTTCGTTGTGGGGCTATTGCACTGTTGAAGCAGCGCTGCGACCCAAAAAGTACCATAACCGCTCACAGCGCATGCGTCAACACGGCTCGCCAGCTATTTTCGTATCAACACACGTCATTTATTTAGATTTTTACACTTTTCTCCACACATAATGACAAGGATTGTTAAGAAAGTGTGTCCTACGGCAAGCCCGGAGGACAACAGACATCATGAACAACACAATAGCACCCAGGTCTTCCGGGGTTTCGGACATAAAAGTCCGACGTGTTGCTACCACACGTACAGCGTGAGCAGTCAGGTCGTATCCAGGACCGGGTCGTTTAGTGTGAGAACCTGACTCGTGAGATTTGCTCAGCGAGGAAGTCGTACAGTTAACGCCCGGCTTTAATCAACTACGAAACAGGAGTGTAGCTATTGACGTAGCTCAGGGAGCCCGAGCCCACCCGAGTTATAAAATCAGATAGCCTAAATTCTTTTGGACAAATAAAGTATTAAAACATAAATGTATAAAGCTTTTAGACCAGCCTTTTTGTTTTTTTAATACTTTTAGAAATTTGTTCCTGATCAGTTAAATTGTTTGACTTTGATGTTTTGTACAGGCTTTGTGTTAAAAGCTGTTTAGTATTCCAGGTTTGTTTATTTCAGAATACATTTTTATTTTTATTTTATATGACTCAACAGTTGATGAGTGTATTCACAAAAACTGCTGAGGTGCATTATTTTAGACCAGGGGTCTGAAACCTGTGGCTCTGGAGCCATGTTTGGTCCCTATGCAGTATCTCTGTGTCGCTTTGACCAAACAGAACATTAATTATCTGTTTTTGTAACATAAAGGTTAGTTTTAGCTGTTTTCTTGTCCAATTTCATGCTAATATAAAATTCGGACAGAATTAAACTAATAATACAAGGAACAAATCAGATGAACTCCTCTTCATTAATTGTTTGTTGGACAGTGTTGAGGGGGAATGAAGTGCAGTTTTCCCACAGATTCAAATGAAATGTTGAACAAAGATATTTTACCAAAAGTATGGTTTACCTGGATGAAAATACAAACTAGATAAATTGCATTTCTTGCAGAAATACGTTTGAATGCTTTATTGCTGAATACAATAGCTGAAACTGCTGAATTGAAGCTAAAACTAAGCTTAATTGTCAAAATGTGCTGAATGTATTTGAAGTTTTAGGAGCAAAAATTGCTAAAAAGTTTTAAAAAGGCCAAAAAGTAAGTAGAGAATAGAGGAAAAAAATCCTAAACAGCAGAAAACTGAAATCTCTTAACATATTTTAAAAGACTGAGTAGCTAAAATGTTTAAACAGCTCATATTTGAGTATAAGTAGTTACATTTTCACAATTAGTTGAATTGTGAAGTTAGCAGGATATGCTGAATTTTGAAACTGATAGCTGAGT
>SSNS01000364.1:0-13448 GCA_006937985.1 Aphyosemion australe
AGTGTATATATATATATATATATATATATATATATATATATATATACACACACACACATAATACCATATTCGGGTTCAGCTCCACCCCTAGTGCATACCTTTAAGATATGGGTCATGACAGGGTTTACAGGGTTTATTACTGTATACTTGCATTAAATCAAACTTACTCTTGTTGAAGATAATGGAGTACATCCACCAACTCTGCCGTTTTATTTTCATCTTTGAAAATCAGTCCAAGGGGGTAATAAAAAAATGAAAGTTTATAGATTTCTTCAAATGTACCAAATTTCTTTTTTTTTGTACTTTTTTTGTACTTATCAGTTGAACACTGACATTTCAGCTGAATACCGATGGGGGATGTGATGCACAACAACATTTGTAAATGTTTTAAAAATGTCAATATATTGGGTCAGGATTCTGGATCCCAAAACTGTTAACTCTCTCTGTGTGTGTTGTTGGATGTCCTCTCCTGGGAGAGAGCAAGCCAGATCATATTCTTGAATATCAGCTGTTGGCCTGTCATTGCACAGATGATTTATTTGCATCCGATCATGGATAGCCACATGATTCACCAAATGTAGAGATTTATTGGTGTGCAAGGAGGATTGGTAAGTAAAAGTCCAGATTATCAAAGATGATGTAGTAGGATAGTGGTGAGCTGACAGTACCACGGTCATTTGGACGTTTGGCTCATTTGCTGTGTCCACACTTGTGTTGTCACTGTAATGGAGAACAGCCAAATCCTCAGCGTAGCTGCTGTCAACCCTGCCTTCTGTTGAGAACAAAAATAATATATAAGTATAAACTGATGAGTTGTACAAATATGCCTTTATATACTGACAGATCTTACCTGATGCTGTGAGATCCTCCATGTTCTTGTACACAGCAGAAAGCTTGTCTGCATCGCATTCAGCTTCTGATCTGACGAACAGTTCATTGCTGACTTTCTCTACATATAGCTGCAATTTCTTTTTGCTTGCCTATAGCATTTTTGAAGGCTGTTGTAATGCCCATTAATGTGGACACATTCTTTTTAGTTACGGCTGTGAAACCAGACAACAAGAAAGGTGAAAGCCGTTGAAGGTCACTAAGTAAACTTTCAAAACAGAACTTTTTCAGGTCCTCTGGAGTGGTTTTTCACAACATGCACCCATTTTCAGCCTTAGTGAGTGTGACGTACGCCTCCGTCAGTCATCCACCAGAGGGTGTGGAAGGACCGGAGCAGCTCCTAAGGCAACGCCCTTCTTCCTGCTCCTCTCTGGGAGAGCCCAGCTGCACCTCATTCAATCAGCCAATCTCCAGTGAAAAGGGTGCAGCTGAGGGATTCTCAGGGGGAGAGAAGCTTTGAAACTTGGTGGTTGGAGGTGGAACCTCTCGCTTTTCTCCTCCTTTGGTGTCTCAAGTCATTTTGGTACGGTGGTACCTGGTTGCTTAGTTTTAGAGTGGGTCTAAGGACTAACTGTGGGTTTTGTTCCCTCCGTAGATTATAATTAAAGGTTTCTCAAGAAGGTGACAGGTAAGGTCCGGCCTTCTTTGTTTTGTTTTCAGGGTTGGTAATCCCCTAGATCCTCAAGTGAAGTATTACCTTCCCAGTCGTCCTTTTTGACTGGCGTCTTTTAGTTATAGTTAATTAAGCATATTTTTGATAGTGTTCTCTTTTGGTTTAACTCTCTGCTCCTGCACTTAGAGAGGTGAACCCTGGGAGGAAATAATAAAATCTCTTTGAAATAGAAGCACTGACTTCGAGTTTATTTGCGGTAAAACTCTTTCAAGTTCATTTATATTCATTACTCCTCATTACCTCACTCCACAGCGAGCTGAGGACGTAATAGTGAGTCCCTTGCATTCTTGGTGGATGACACTGATCAATATTCTTGTCATTTCTTCCGTGAGTTCCTTATGTTTTGAAATTCAATTGACTGCCGATTTCCAGTTGCCTGTGCTAAGATGCTGGATTATCGTTGCGTTTTTGGCACAAAATGCATTCAATGACTACATCTCTCAAATGTCATGAATTATTTTCTCACTCAGACACAACAACTGCCAAAACTCTTTGTGTGAACAGGACATTTTGCACGTGCTTACATCCTGTTTACAAAACTGTTAAACTTATGTTCAAAACAATAACATGATGCAAAACTGAATAAAACAGCAAAATTCAACAGCAATATTTGATTGTAACATATTTTAAATCTAAAAATGCAGTTTAACCCACAGCTGATTCTCATAGATGAACATCTGCAGGTGTTACTCTTTCAACTTCATTACAAAAGGAGACAACTGCTGAATAGGTTTGTATTGTGATGTAAACATGGACCCAGCCAGAAACAGAGAAGTGGCTGAAAGAGGAAGAAGAGAGGCTGGAGAGGGCGAGGAGTACGTATGCGTGGTGGAAGAAGAATACGAGGAAGATCAAGAGCTGTAGTCTCAGATGAGATCAGAGCTACTGTAAGTGATCATGTAGTACATCATGGTGTCTCAATAGCCCTTTTTATAAAACACACCATGCCGGCAAATCCGCTTAATATAACTGCAATGGTGTGTCTTATGAACGCATCATGGCGGCATGACGTTGCGGGAATTTTGCAGCATTCTGCTAAACTTCAAAGTCCCTAATTGGGGTTGCCATTTTACAGACAATGTCGGGTTATTGGCAAATTCTCAGATACGTGGCAAGATGTATTGGCCCGATATTTTGCCAAGACCCTAACATTGTCAAGCCAAAGGCCATGCATCTTGCCAATAACCCGTAAAATGGCAATGGGGGCTGGGTGGAACGGTCCGGCGGGCCGGATGTGGCAACAGGTTACGAAGATACTAGCTGCTACTGGCTGCTAATGCTACACGGCTGTAACACCGGAGCTCGGTTCAAGCCTTCTGGAGACCCAACCAACCAGCAAGCAGTTCATTATCATATTCATGTCCTGGCCGAGTGGCGCTTTTCACAGCAAGGCTGGTTTAGGGGGTTTAGAATGGCCTGTATCAGGGCTCCTGCTGTTTTAGATTGTTAATCAACTGCATTCTAGGACGTCTTTATATCCAGTGTTTTTATAGTAAAGTAGAAAAAAGGGAAGCAATAAAACTCATCCAGGTGACCCATCCATAGAGGACTCTGGGCTAGGGACAGGCTCACCAGGATTAGCAGAGAGGTGAGTAGCCTTTTGTGTGGTCTATCAATTACCCCTACTTCACACTGGAGGCATCAGTGGCGTGGAACGGCAGCGGAACAGTTTAATCGCGAGTTTCGCTGTGCACAAGTCCACACTGGGAGAGTCTCAGCTGTGGAGAGGCTTCTCCGCCGTGCTCCTCGCTGGACTCGCAAGATCACAAGATCCCTCGAGACTTCAAAGGTCACGGTTTGTTTATGCCATTCGCCATTAAACCATAAAGAAGAATAAGGAAATCACATTTGATATCGCTGTTTAATGTCATATACTGTATAATGCTGTTCTTCTCCACTGCCAGGATTAAATGTAAAACACACCGCTGCACTTCTCGAACGATCCAGAGAGTAAAAAAGCCGTGAGGTCACAAGTACAGTTGTAATCTACGTAGATATGAAATCGCATCGCTGCAGTAGTCTTTTATTTTAAACATTACCAGCACTTTTACACTGAAACCGCGTGTAATTTCCTGTCTAGCCCTATGATAACTGTGGAAATTGATGCATCCCAGAAGTGGCTTACAGCTAAAATAGAACCTGACCCTATCTTTAGGGGTGCGGTGCGCCGCGGCTGGTTTGAATCACCCCCACAGACTATAATGGATTCTATTTGAAGCAACGACATTCTGCTGCCGTTCCGCACCACTGATGCTTCCAGTAGGGGTAAGGTGTTTCTCTGTCTTTTCACTCAGTTAAAACCTTCACAAGCGGAAAATGCCATCTATCCTCTAGGTCTTATCCATCTTCAAGCTGAACCTATGTATAAACAGAAGAACAAAAGTTTTTTTTATATAGCGCCTTTCAAGAAAAAAGAACATGAGGTGCTTCACAAGCACCATAAAAACTTTCAAACTGATCAAAAAGGTAATAAAAACCTTTCTTAAACTCAACAGTGACAAAACAGAAATCCTTTTAATTGGCACCAAATCCACCGTATCCAAAGCTCCCAGTTTTCCCCTTACTGTTGATGCCTCTTCTGTTTCTCCTTCCCAGCAGGTTAAGAGTCTGGGTGTCATCCTTGACAGCACTCTTTCATTTCAATCCCACATCAGTAACATCACTCGGTCTGCCTACTTTCACCTGCCCCTCTCTCACCTCTCACTCTGCTTCCATACTTGTTCACAGTCTTGTCACCTCAAGAATCGACTACTGCAATTCACTCCTGTTTGGTCTACCACAAAAGTCCCTCCATAAGCTCCAGTTGGTCCAGAACTCTGCTGCACGTATCATTTCCAAAACCCCAATGAGTCACCATATCTCCCCTGTCCTCCAGCAGCTCCACTGGCTACCTGTACAACACCGCATTGATTTCAAAATCCTTCTCCTCACCTTTAAAGCCATCCATAACCTTTCCCCCCCATACCTGTCTGACCTTATTCACGTTATCTCTCCCATCCGCTCCCTCAGATCATCATCCTCTATCACCCTCTCTGTCCCATCTTTCCGTCTCAGCACTACGGGGAGCAGAGCTTTCAGCTGCTCTGCTCCCCGTCTCTGGAATTCTCTCCCTCAAGCCATCCGTAACTCTGACTCGCTCTCCACCTTTAAATCTAGACTCAAAACCCACCTGTTTCAGACTGCCTAGTGTCACCTTTTCCACTTTCCCCAGATTTTATCTACTTTGTATTTTTAATGACTTCTATGTGTGTTTTTTGCTGTTTTTAATTTAGTTTCCTTGTTGTTGATTTTATTGCTGTAAAGTGTCCTTGGGTCTCTTGAAAGGCGCTTTTTAAAAATAAAATGCATTATTATTATTAAAAAAGACATGAAAAATTAAGATTAAAAAATAAGAATAAAATGAAAAAAGAAAACCATTTCCTCTACTTTGCAATGTTAACATGCAATAAACAGTAAAATAATTGAGTCACAGTAATAAGTTAAAACCATACGTAAACAACAGGTGCCAAACATTCCTACAGTGACTGTGTCAGCTAACCACTAGAGGGCGATCGTTGTGTTGAACAGAAGCTGTTTCGGTGGTCAGGTCAGAGATAAAACCAGCTTGTTTGTGTTTGTTTTCTTTAAAACATCCCAGTTGTGCAAAGCAAGAACAGAAACCTGATTTTAGTGTGAAGCCTTTTTCAGCAGCACGTATGAGAGGAGCAGAGTGGATCTGTCGCTAAGTAACAGGGAAATTATCTGCAAACAAGTTGTTCACTTTACTTGCAGCCTGTGTGTGAAAGCTATGTTACACCACATCGTGATGATAGTGATGCTGTAAAAATCAATGAAACATCTGAAAACAGCAACAGCTGCTCATCTGATCTGTTCAGATGCTACAAATACAAACTAAAGTCAGCTTGTCAGACCTCAAACATTGGACATCATAGCTGCTTCTTATCTTATCATGGTTCCAGTTCCTCAGATGTTTCTCTGAGTAATTTAAGATGACCATCTAGCTACTTGTGTTCTGGTGGAGGCATTTTTGTTCTATTATTTTGTTTGTGGAGGTTTAGGGGAAGTTGCTTTGTGGATGTTGTCCTTCTGGTGGTGAGCAGCAGCTGGTTCAAGAACACAGAGGCGACTGACTAGAACGTCACTGCTGTTTGTGCTGTTAAAAGGTGCTGCGTGGATTACAGAGCGGTGCAGGGTATGCAACAGCATCTATAATAACAATTACCAACTAAATGTCAGGATGTTGGGTGTGTTTGCACCAAGGGACATTTGGGAAACATGCAGGGACAGCTGTTGTGTGATACGCTGGGGAGCCTCAGGGAGGATCGGACTGCTTATGTGGAACAGAGGTAAGCATGGTTCTGCTTTTTCAGGTTCCTCCATGTATGTAATGAATTTATCCCATATATAAGTTTCACTTTTTAAGTTGAATTACTGAACTTCTACATCACATTCTAATTTTTCCAGTTTCACCTGTAATTGAAAGAGAGAGAATAATGCAATGGCGGTGCTGGTGACGTATTTAAAGAAGCGGTGTTCTGGCCAATCACAAACTTGCGCTCTCCGTCTCGTTGGACGGATGTTTAGAAAAGAGCTCGACTCCGTCCGTCCTTGCATGCCTGCTGCAGAGCTCTTGCAATGACAGATCATGGCGGTGCGTGCGTCTGTACTGACAAAACGGAGAAGTATAAATTAGGCTTAAGGCTAAGGTCACACTGCAGGCAAAAGCGCATGAAATCCGTTTTTTTCCCACATGTGACCCATATCTGATTTTTTTTGTGACAGTCTGAAAAGGACAGATCCGAATTTTTCAAATCCAATCCAGGTCACTTTCATATGTGGTACTAAATCCGATACATATTTGATGTTTTTGAAAGCGACTGCAGTCTGAACGGTCACGTTGCATTAAATTAGCTTCCTACGTCACTGATCAGTGGAGGTGAATGTCGTGTGTTGACGTTCCTGAGGAGAAGTGCTGACAGAAGGATTCAGAGGTCTGACATCCTGTCAAGTTTTGGAATAAAAAAACAGGAGAGCATGAGGTGCTGCTGGAGCAAAGCGTCTCTCTGGTCTCAGTCTCCGTGCGGGAGGGGGGTGAGAGCAAGGGGTTCTCCGTGAGAGCAAGTAACTTAATACGGGAACATTTTCAGTGATTAATAATTCAGGAAGACAGCAGGAATAAGGAGTAAAATTGTTTATAGTTTTTAAAACAGTTTCCAGTCCAAAACGGGAGACTTGACAGGTGTGATCCTAAAAAAGTGGCTGAACTGTCAGTAGCTACATTTACATGGGCACAAGTAATCGGAATGAACGCCCTATCAGATCAAAAATTTGTCATGTAAACATGTCAATCGGAATATTCTGATTCGATGCAGCCTGATTGGAATGAAACACACAGCTGAATTGAAAGCAAATGCTAGTTGCTTTATAAGGTTATGTCTGATCTTTGACTGCATGATTCTGATCCTGGCTTTAAAATTACGTGATCAGGACCTGATTTCTGATCCTGTGAGCTCTCGAGTTACCGGTCAATCTATGTCCCAACCCTCACCTATGTTCACGAGCCGGGTAGTGAGCGACAGAATGAGATTGCAGATACAAGTGGCCCAAAATGAGTTTCCTTCACAGGATGTCTGGGCTCTACATTAGAGATAGGGTGAGAAGCTTGATTATCCGGGAGGGGCTCAAAGTAGACCCGCTGCTCCTCCACATCGAGAGGAGCCAGTTGAGGTGGCTTGGGCATCTGGTAAGGGTGCCTCCTGGACGCCTCCCTGATGAGGTTTTCTGGGCACGTCCAACTTGGAGGAGACCTAAAGGAAGACGGATGGATGTTTATCTACCCAGCTGAAGCAGCTTTTAATTCTTATGTCTTTCTGCTTTATTAATTATTTTCAGCTAAGTATTTGTTTGACCATTGGCTTTCCATACAGGTTTTATCTGCAATTATGTGCGTTTAGAACCCAAGCGGGAACTCCCCAGACTCAGGCCTGATGCAAACAAGGAAGTGCCAAAAATTGCAGTTCCACCCTCATCCACTTGGGGTGGCTCCAAAAATGAGCAAATCCTCATTGACTCCTATGTTAAAAATGCCAACTTCACAGCAGAAATAAATATCTTTACAGCCTGGTTCGATAATCCATTCTAGGTTTAAAGGAGCAGGAGGCAGGATTTGTCCAAAAACAAGAAATAAATAGGATACATGTTAATTCTTGTGAAGCTAATGGGTGATGAAGCATTTTAAACTACAAAGAATGATGAAATCCATTTATCATTCCATTTTGTTAACTAGGCTGTGTGCTGCAAAATGCGATGCAGTTCGGTCCCGAATTTCCCGCGCTGTTTTACGGATGTGACACTTCAAGCGCGTTCTCGACAAGCTTCAAAACCGGAAGAAGAAGAGGAAAAAGCTGGCTAGGTGGCGGTAATGCGTTGTTTGCTAGCCGCGTTAAAACCTCAGAAGAAGAGGACGAACTCTGGAAATGGATTCTACAACCAGCAAAAGACCAAGCGCAACTCAAAGCCCACTAAAGAGTGGCACAAAGAAGAAGGTTTTATCAGCGGCATCTCGAGAGTCAAAAAGAAAGTATGAGAAAAGCCGGACAGGGACCCGAATATGTATTGGATACGCTATTGAAGAATGGAGACTGCTTCAACTTGATCTGGGACTGAAAAAGGATGCGGACATGGCTCATTTTCTAGTGACCAGGTAAGGAATAATCGGTAAACATATCAGAGCGGGGTCTCCGCAATTTAAACTAAGAAAATAAAATCTATGGATTTAGATAATACAAGTTTAGGTAATCTAACAAATCTTTGTGCAGATGAACAAAAAACAAGAAGCTAACGGTGCTTAGCATATAGCTTCCTGATCCATTTGAAATAGCTAAATGCAACTAAGGAGTAATCGGATCACTTCTGCGTTTTGTGGACGAGACACCACTTGTCTTTTGAGATAAATGGATGCTCCGTTTATTCTGACGAGAAACGTAAACAGAGCTTGATTTGATGATATGATCTCACCGATGAGTCGGAGATAGCTATAGTGCGGTAGCCGGAGAGAGCTAGCGTGCGGTAGCATTTCAGCTGTGATCATGCTTCAGTTTCTGTGTACCACTGAAGAGAACGGACATTTTCCAAACCGAAGATGAATCATTAGAAATATGTCATATTTGACCTACAGTCCAACCTCTAAGCAGGACTGTTACTTACTTCGTCGCTAGACATGGTGCCTTGTTTTGATAATATTGAGCCGCGCTCTGGCCGTACATCACTGTGAAACTTTTTTTTTTCATAGTGAAGAGTTCATGCGCGCTCTCGTGCCGGGCTGCAGTTACTCACAGCGCCGAGCGCGTCGCTAATGAGTTTCGTTTCATCATCCTGCCTCCTGCTCCTTAATAAGTTTAGTTTACAGTCATGACAACTCTGAGGGGGTGAATGTTTTTGTAACTCTTCCGTTTAGGTGTAATTAAATGCTTGAAATTATGAATAATTAGATTTGATTGACAGGAAGCATGAGCGTCACAGCAAACATCAGAGCTAGCTTCAGAGCTAGCATAAGTGGCTAGCTCCAGGGAAGGCCTCAGCCTCAGCTTAATAGACAGATGTTCGACCATTTCGACTCTGTCCTCTCTGTGTTCGTGTTTGGATGTTATTCATGGAATTATTTGGAGGGCAAGCTGTGGAATTTATTGCACCAAGAGACCATCCAAGAAGTCTCTGTTTCATTTTTATCTGGAAGTAATACTATATTTCTGTACTTTATTTCGCTGGTTGAATGGGGGAAGACGCTGTGTGTTTAACATAACACTGCTTGGTCAAAGATGGGTTGAAATATAACGTGTTGGTGGGGCTGGCTGGGTATGCATGTATTTTTACAGTACATATTAGAGCTCCACAGACGACCAACGCTGCTGCAGCCTCACACGGAAGCCAGACGGCTGTGTGGTTCACTGTTCCGGAGCTCCGTCTTAAGCCTAATTTATACTTCTCCGTCAGCTCCCTGAAGCAGAGACACGCACGCATTGATGGAACCGTTTTGCTTTCGAACTTCTCCGTCACCTGGAGAGTGTTGCAAAGCAATTCCCCGCCAGGACAACAGAGGGTGTAGACCTTTTCTGGGGTATCCTGTCATGTATCCGGTCCAAGCATTTACAGTTTATATTTGCAGTTTATATTGTGCTTTTTTTGCATTTCAGAGACTTTTTAACACTGACAAACTTGTCCCTCATTCTCCTCCACCTCTTCATGTGCTCGCCACCTCTAAACCCACGTTTCCCGTCATTTCTGTCCACAAATAAAACACTTGCTGCGTATCTTTGTACTCCTTCAGTCACGGGTAAATAAACGTTTATATTTCCGGCGATTTTCCGCGAGGTATTCTTTAAGCTGCTCCATGTCTGCTGCTAGATATATATTCGGCTCTCTTTTTATTTTTTGAGGCGGCGATGGCGACGCCGGTGACGTATTTCAAGGAAGCGGCGTCCTGACCAATCACAAGCTTGCGCTCTCCGTCTCTCTTGACGGACAGTTAAAAAAGGGGGCTCCGTCACCCTCTGCGAGCCTGCGAGAGCCCTTGTGCCGACGCAAAATATTGCTGCATGTCCCTGTACCGACGCAGACAGAGAAGTATAAACTAGGCTTTAGCTTCGGGGATTAGCTCAGTTTAGCTAACATTGGTTCACTTAGAGCCCACCCTCAGCTCCTCCTCTTTTCCCATTTATGGATTGTCTGGGTGTGACAAGACGTGTAACATGGCGGTGGGAACTTCCCATGTTGCCTCATAAACTGTACACTGACATAAATGGACACGGTTTGTCCATTATCTATGTCTATGTTTAGAACGCACACTTTTTTGTCCATTTGGCTTGCCACAGTATGGCAGACAGGGCTCAAACATGCAATCCTCTGGTTAAAGAGCGGAACTTCCTCAAACAATTGCGTACATTCAGTGATTGTGGCCATAAACATGTTAAAGTCCATCTTCCACTTTAAACCCATCTAAGCAATTTTGGATAGCTTGGCCTATATAAGAAATATTTAGAACGGTATTATGACTAAGATCTAATCATAAAAGGCTTTTTTGGTGCCTCCTAGTGGGTTTCTTGTGACTTGCATGAAAAAACAGCGCTTTCTGGTAAAACCCGGAAGTGACGTAGGAGGGGGCAGTCGTCGGCCGCTTAGCTAGTGGCTGTTTATATGGAGAATTACCAGGAGATGTCGCCCGATTCGGAGCAAGAAGTCACCTACAATTTCGGTGCTGAAGGTCCACAACCTTATAATTTCGAACCAACTGTGCTGGCAGTCAAGAGAGAAATTATTTAAACGGTGTTAGAAGAGATATTGAGTTGTGGGAAAGTCAAAACGTGCACAGACTGGGCAACGTGAACTGGTAAGTGAAATTCCAAAATGCTTGACTTACAAGAAATAACTTGCCTAATGTCAGTAAATATTTTTAAACACTGCTATATTAAAGCATAGAGAAGTTAGCAAAGTTAAGCAGCTGAAGTGCTTACTATTTTAATGATCATACGACCAAGTAGTTGTTTTTATTTAGCTAAATGCTAATGCTCAGTAATCATCATCCTGCTATTCATAACTAAACTGTTTCTAAGTTTAGATTATCTCTATTATTCAGGTGTCAGTGTGGCAGTTGTGGAGCGATGGACAGCATCATCCATAGTGTGTGCTGTCAGGATCTCCAAGCCTTCAGGCAGCTGCTGCTGACTCTGCACCCACCAGCTCCTCATATTCGGTGTGTTACCAGCCATCCTGGATTTGAGGGCTGCTGTTTGAATCCCTATGTTCTAAGGCTGGCATACCACACATTTAAAGAGCAACATGGGCCCATAAAGCTGCAGTTTAATGAGTAAGGACACATTCTGTATGAAAATAAAATATGGAATTGTATAAAGACTGAACAACAAATCTTTGGTTTTCAATGAACAGATTTAATGTCTTAAAAGATATATTTAGTGTCAAGGATGATTAGCAGTATTAATTCAATATTATTTCTTCCATTTTTGTAGTTAAGAGATGTTAATACCATGCTTTATTTACACAATCATGCATTCTAACAAACCTTATCTACAACTATACATTAACTAAACGAGTAAAGCTACAGTACATCTCTGAAAATTTTATTATCAAAGGTAGGGGTGAAAAACAACATTGGTGAAATATTTACATGAATGGTATAGTATAATATAGTACACAATATACTGTATGTATAAATGTATGTAGAATATTTAAAAGTAATAGTAATAACTGAAAAGCAATAGCTCGTCAGGTGAGATCACTTTTTTACATTGCAGGCAGTACCGCTATGTAGCCTACAGGCAGATGATCCGATGGACACATGGCATCATTGGGCAACACATTCGCAAGCCTCTTCCATCATGTGTGGTGAACGCCATCAGAACAGCCTTTCCAGGTGAAGCTGGTCACTTCAGAGGCGTCCGCTGGCCTGATCTGGACTAGTGTGGAAACTGTAAATATAATGCAAAACAGTGTTTGTATGAACTGTTAAAAATATTAAAATTCTGAAAGAACTTGTTGCTCTGTTTCTATTGTTAGCACAAACATTATCTACAAAAAAATTGACTACAGATAATTTGGCCCAGTGTAAATAAAAGCTGCATAAGAGTACCTGTGCTGAAAACCTTGATTTTCTGACATACTGTCTGATGGCTTCATTCTTGTCCATCCGGTCACACGTGGCTGTCAGGGGTCCAGGATCAGCTGATTTAATCCCAGATATTGCACTGCTTAGTCCAGTTGGGTTGTTTGCGTAGGCATCCTGCAGCCGCTGAAGAAGTTCTGTAGCGTAGTCTGTAATGGAAGTCATTTAAATATGATGGTGAACGTGCATAAATATATAAAAATTAATCTACACACAAAATATTTATATACTTATGAATTAATTTACCATATGTTGGTTCCACTTTCACGGGTTGGACGGACCAGCCACCTTTTTTAAAACGAGGGCATACCTTTCCAAACCCTCCTTGGTTCGGGCCGTCTCCCTGTTGCTGTTGTAGTGAAGGGCAGCCAGCAACAGCCTGGAATATTTTTTCATAAATTTAGACACAGTTTGAAACTGCAGAATACAAAAAAGTTTTAATTTATTAAATTATGACTTAAATTACAACACATTTGACTAATATATAACAAAAGAAAAGAAGAAAATTAAATTCAAGCTGAATAAAACTTGCCTGGTGTACATGCCAAGGTAGGAGAACCCTGAATGCTTAGGAGCAAATCTCAGGATGAGGGAGTGGAACGCCTCTAGTGAGTATGTTTGGTGCTGAGGAGACAACTGCCTCACATCCTTCACAAATCCTTGCTGGAATGCTGCTTTCTCCAATTTGACTGCTGCAGTTGATCCTGTAGGCAAACAAGACGCATTTAAATAAACTACACATTCAATTTCCTTATAGGAAATGCACTCATTGGCCAATCACAGCGCGCTTTCCCCTCACATAACTCCAATGTGGCAGCCTCCTGTCCAGTACCGGTGGGAAGTAGGGGTGCTGCAGCACCCCCTGCTGGTGACCTCAGATTTATTTACCAGAACGGCACAAAAGCGGATTTTAGACTTTTTTTTGGAAGCCTCGAGAAAACAAAAGGAGATGCAGCAACAGTGAGTTCTGGGGTATACTGTCATGTATCCCGTTCAAAATAGTGCATTTACAGTTTATGCTTGCAGTTTCTGTTGTGCTTTTTTGCATTTAAGAGACTTTTTAACATGGACACATTTGTCCCTCATTCTCCACCTCTTCATGCGCTCGCCACCTCTAAACCCACGTTTCCCATCATTTCCGTCCACGAATAAAACGCTTGCTGCTTTGGCCTCAGACTCCAGCTGCGCGTCTTCCAGCTAAACAGCCTGTCT